>BCIL01000009.1:571481-694842 GCA_001599955.1 Cystobasidium pallidum
ACCTTGACATCCCCAGACGATATGTTGGAGGAAGCGAAAGCTTTTTTCGGCAAATTGTATACCAATGAGCCCATCAACGAAGCAAAAAGATTATCCTTACTCACATCATTGCGGCCTAAGGTTACAGCCGAAGCACGTCGTGACTTGGAACGGCCTTACAAGAAAAAGGACCTTCTTCATGCCTTGAGGAAATGCCGTGATAGATCCTCTCCTGGTCCCGATGGCCTTCCGTTTTCTTTCTACAAAGCGACCTGGTCAGTTACTGGACCAATCCTCAAGCGGTGTATCAACTACCTCGCTTCAGATGCGGCGGCTCAACCCCATCATATTACTCACATCGTCCTTTTACACAAGAAAGGAGACAAAGACCAGCTTGGTAACAAGAGACCCATCTCGTTGATCAATRCAGACGACCGTATAATGGATAGAGCCATTAACACGCGCCTAGCACCTCTTCTTCCCACTCTCATCCATCCTTCACAGACGGGATTCATTCCAGGCCGCTGGATCGGCACCAATATTGAGACAGTCCAAAATGCCATCGATGACGCCGRSMGATACCCAGGTGCTCTTGCGTTCATAGACTTCGAGAAAGCTTATGACAGGGTCGACCATGGCTATCTTGAAGCGACTTTGAAGGCCTTCGGGTTTGGTCCGAGATTTATCCACCTTATAATGGCTACTACCAGGGGTAACCACGCCAGGATCTGCCTCAATGGTTGGCTGTCCTCTAGCATGCCTCTGTTGAGAGGACTTCGTCAAGGTAGCCCGGTGGCCCCCTCTCTCTTCGCCCTGTGTATCGAACCATTGGCTGCAAGGCTCAGATCAACTATCAACGGCTTGAGACACACAGGTCTTCAGCCCTTTCAAACGGATATCCCACATCTTCAGAGTCTTCTGTTTGCTGACGATGCCGTAGTCGGTCTCAGAGATTTGAGGGATCTTGAAAAAGCCGAAGCTGCGTTTGAACTGTATGAAGCTGCTTCAGGAGGCAGGATCAGTAAGCAAAAGAGTTTCCTTTACTTACTAGGACAGGCTTCCACGGTAGAATGGCCCCGTTGGCCTATCTGCCAAGGCTCTTTTCGATACCTGGGCATCCAAATTGGACGTGGAGTCCAGCCAGCCGACATTTGGAAAAGCACAATCAGCAAGGTCAAAGCAAGAATGAATGCAATTCCAATGTTCGACTTACCCATCGCTACTCGATGTAGCATTATCAACATCTATTGCTTTTCTAAAGTTCTGTACCTTGACCAGTTCATGCCAGCTCCAGAAGGCACTGTCCAAGAATTATGGGATGCAGCGATCAAAACTATATGGGGAACAAAGCAACACTTGGTCAATCAATATCTTCTGATCACTCCCAAGAATCATGGGGGTTTTGGCCTGCTAAGACTAGACTTACAGTTCGACTGCGGCCGTTCGAAATGGGTTGCAGCTTTACTATCCGACCAGTGGCGTSAGCAAAGATATCTCGGAGCTTTGAGGAGGAACATCAGCACATTCATCAAGGACAACGTTCGGATGGAAGCAATTACAAATTTTAATCCGGTATTCTACTGGGAGAGATTTCATCCAGATACTATCGAGCGCATATATACTGAATTTACCTGGGTGGCGCTTTTTGGACGGCCATACCGTCAGGCAATCCGTGGTATTGAGCGCTGGGAGTCTGCCATTAGTAGGTGCGAGCGTCATCTTCCCTTAAGGTGGCAAGCATACTGGTGGTCTTGGTCCTGGCAGAGTCGACTTCACGGCGGATATGCCAACTCCTGGGCCCAGACATTCTTGAAACCGGCACTAGAGAGCTTTGCCAGCTCGCCACCCCTTGAAGCATTCTATATCGAAGGTGATCCACAAAGTACAAGCAACGACGTTAGGAAGGCTCGAAAGCAGATAGAGCTAGTGGAGAGCCCACCTATCATACCTTCCTGGTCCTTGAACATCATCAGACGGCGTGACGCCTGGTCTGCATGGTGGCTCGCTCTTTCTCGTGTCCGTTCTCGTCTACCGGAAGAGGAGCAGTCACTACATCTATATGCCCTGGATCGGCTCAGCAATCCCCGCTCATGGATTCGTCCTGGCAGACCCGACGCTAGGTGGCCTCACAATACCACCAGATCGTGCATCCTGTGCTTACAAGACCTTGATGAAAGCTGGAATCATGTCTTCCTCCGGTGCCGAGTGGCTAGAGCCTTGTGGCAATACTTCTCACCACCTCAAGCTTTTCCTCGCGATCCATCACAGCTGCTTAGCATTGACGACCCCTCGCCTCTACATCTTGCCTATTCGGCATGCTACATCCACGTTCTCTACAAACTGCTGCGCAAGCGTCGACTCAGTAACATCCAACCAGAACCCATTGATCACGTGCCCTTACGCCGACAGGCAAGAAGACTTGCAAGAGAAGCCAACAAGTTAGAACGACAGCAGGAGGCTTATGATTAGCTCCTAACAACACAGAATGTCAAATCCAAAAATTGCTTTACTGCGGCGGCAGGCTGAAGCGTGATCTCCAAATCCGCCAAATCGGTGCAAGCAGCTAGACTCTGCCCGAGCCAGACAATCCCGCTGGAGGGGGTTTTAGTGGGTATACTTTATCTAGAAAGGAGTCCCACACTGTACGGCTATAGCTATTTTCATGTTGTAGTCGTGCGTGCGTAATGCATTTCCCCCGCCACGTTAAATCCAAAAAAAACCCTCAGCTTAGCTATTTCATGTTGTAGTCGTGCGTGCGTAATGCATTTCCCCCGCCACGTTAAATCCAAAAAAAAAACGGCCAGCAAATGCAAACCATTCACGTCAATTATCAAGCCACCGGGATGCGATAGCCGAGGCTGAGGCTATAACTCAATGGCACAGCAGGTGAGGATACGATTATACAGGCTGCTGACCCTGTTGGCTTTCCTGTCTTGCCTCTGCTCAGCATATGGAGTCTGTCACGTCTGACTTTCTCGATCGAGACCGGAGGGCAGATCTAGAAACCCGTAGTCCGCAAGGCTGTTTTGTTCTGTATCCCACAGCGTGCATGTGTATGGCGCGACTCGGCAGACTGCACTGATCTCTCCCTGGGTAGCTCCGATACTTGCACACCCAAGTGCCTTCTGCTCTGCCTACCTCTGCCTGCTTGTAATCCCCAAGATATGGAGCCCCGAGAAACAGGCAGCATCAACATCTCGCCTTCTAGGCACGTGAGAGTAGTGTCTTCAGCGGACAGCGAGGCGACGTCGTGTTCAAGCAGCTCACTGGCGACCACCGATGGCTCACATTTGCTCTCGTCCAGTACGCCGTCCGAGTGTGGCTGGACTTTCCCTCCTCTCGCATCCCCTCCAACGACACCGCGGTCACCTCTGCCGCCGTCGAGACTCCATCATCGTTTCACTTCGCATGATCAGCTGTCTACGGCGGCACGTGCACATAAACGGGACCGGGATAGTACGACCGGTGGCTTTCAAGATGCAGAGGACAAGTTCACGCAGCTACCTGTGCCGTCTTCGCGCGAACGACGAAGCAGCAGCGTGACCCTCTCCAGTCACCACTCGGCAAGGAGTCGCCGGAGCTTCGCAAACCTTCGCAAATCACTCGTGTTCAATAATAGCTCGGGCATAGACGAGGAGTTGCCAAACACCCCAAAAGGCCTTTCTACACCTCAGGCCATACCTCAACTTGGACCAATCGAAGGTCCACGCCTGTCCCGAAAGCATATTGAAGCGAGTCGCAGATCAGCAAGGGAAGCACTAGAGGAGGACCTCCGAGTTCTGGAAGGGGATAGCGGGAAGAATGACGAATTCGTCCGTAAGCCATGGCAGCATTAGTGCTTCTAATGATATCGCCGCGGGCCTGGATTTGGTCTGACAAATATGCCTTATAGTGGACTGTTATTTCACCTCACTTGACTACATGATTAAGGCGCTGAAAACAGACAGCCACGAGAGACTGGACTTGAAAACGCGGCGGTCGATTCGAGCAAGACTCCAGACACTATCTGACACCCTCTTAACGCCCGAGGAAATTGCCGTTGAACGAGCGCAGTCATACACGGCTTCCACGAAAGAATTTCATGGGCAGCCGAATGATCGCTTGGACCGTTGTTCATGCGTAGTAACAGCTGCTTCAGACTACATAATCATTATCTTTAATGTTCTGGCCTCTTCGCTACTGGCTTTGATCGTCTATATAGTGGACCTTGTGGCATCCGACGAGAATGAGGGTTCCAAGGTGAAGGCGACTGAATCAGAGGCAAGAAGACAAGCAGGCACTATCATGGTAGCTCAGACATAGCTATCTCTCGGATCAAATTAGGCGAGTCGCCAAGTGACGGTCTTACGTTTCCCGCTCCCTACCTAAAGGTCCGCAGTTTCGCAATCCCAGCGCCGCGGTCACCTTACATCATCAGGGTTCGCTGAATCACCTGGCTTGCCGAGGTCCTCAATGGCAGTAATTGCGCCCCTCGACAACCTAGGCGAAGCTTGCAGCGAGTGAACATAGATCACACCTCAACCATGATCAGACCGGGAGTCTGTACAAGTGGTCCAGAAGCAGTTACTGTTGCAACACATTCGCCTTTATAACAATGACAGCTAGGCATCCGTCCACGTCCCAGGGCGACGGCTTCAGTGCTCGCCTGTCGTGCTACGATGCCTACAAAATAGCTCTCTCCGCAACGTCAAACGCAAAGGCCAGATTCGAAGTCAACATCACGCACAATGGGCCTGAAATCAGATGTCAGTCCCGACTCGGTCATCGGTACTCTGAAGGATCTCGGAGGCTAGCTAGCTACCGTCCGCTTACGTCTGTTCAGGAGGTGGGTTTTCTTATGAAGTAGACAAACTGGTAAGAAATGGCACAGTGAAAGTCTCGCGACACAGCCAGAGTAGAATGTATCACTAGGTGCCGCTTCGTGTAAAATCTAGCTCAATTCCGCCAATTGTTTACCGGTCTGTCGAATACATCAACTTCAGAAGGTATGGCCTAGTTTGAGCTCAAGTAGCTACCAGACGTGTCGATACACACGCTCCGATCAGGCTCTTGTTACCCTAGCTGTCGCAATGCTGGTTGTTGTGATGTGTAGCGTCATGCAGCACGTAGGTTATCAGTTGTCTTGCCTTGTCATTACCTTCAGTCGGTTGTCGGCTGAAAGTGCAGCAGCAGCTTGCTCCTTGTCTTTTGCCAGTCCGGCGATCACGCATATTACGAGGACATCCGCGTCGCTCAGGCAAGCTGGCTGCATGCACATATCTCCATCGCTGGAAATCGGTGCAGGACAATGCATGCCCAGGCCAGCACCGGTCTCTCGGCCAGGGACACCATCAAAGTCGTTGCCCGTTTTCGGCCACCCAACAGCCTCGAGCAGCGCGAAGGCGGGCGGATTATCGTCGAGATAGATGAGGAAAGCGGCACCAACGTCAGGCTCGCGTCGAGCCCAGATCCGCCAGGCGGCTTCAACTTTGACCGTGCGTTTGGGACACAAGCGACCCAGCAGGAGATATTCGAGTATGGCGTCCGTGGAATCGTCGACGAGGTCATGGCTGGCTACAACGGGACGGTCTTCGCATACGGCCAGACAGGGTCGGGCAAATCCTTCACAATGATGGTGAGTGTACTCGGCGTTGCTTCAACTTGCGGAGATCTGGAGTGTCCTGTCCTGCAGCCGTGCTGTAGAGCAGGCCAGGCGACGCCCGTGGACTCAACGCGACGCATAACACACGTGACCAGATAAAGACCTGCTTGCTAACCAAGGGCTGGCATATACCTGTCTATGCAGGGTCCAAGTATAGACGACCCGAAGCTTCGAGGTCTCATACCCCGCATAACGGAGCAAATCTTTAGCACAATCATGGAGAGTCCAGCGAACATCGAGTACACCGTCAAGGTTTCCTACATGGAGATCTACATGGTGAGGTTAACGTGACTGGAGGGATTGGTCATTGACGCTGAGTGTTCATAACCATGGGTTCTTCACTTTGACACTTCAATACTCAGGAACGTATACGAGATTTACTGTGTCGTAAGCTTCTATGTGGCACCCTCGTTCAGCCATACGGAACAGCTGACATCGTCGCTTGCTGCCTGGTGTCGGGAAAATAGCACAGAACGATAACCTACCGATACACGAAGACAAACAGCGAGGTGTCTATGTGAAGAACCTAACCGACTATTACGTTGGCAGCAAAGATGAGGTGTACGAAATTATGCGACAGGGAGGCCAAGCACGTGCAGTTACCGCGACGAGTGAGCCCTTTTAGATCCATTCAGCAGGTCCAATGACTTAGCTTAGCCTCTTCACACCCTAGACATGAATGCCGAATCGTCTCGTTCACATTCGATATTCGTGGTGACAATCAGTCAGAGAAATACCGAGACTGGAACGCTAAAGAGCGGCAACCTCTACCTCGTGGATTTGGCTGGTTCCGAGAAGGTGGGCAAGACTGGAGCAAGCGGTCAGACTTTAGAAGAGGCGAAAAAAATCAACAAGAGTTTGTCTGCCCTGGGTATGGTCATCAATGCCTTGACGGATGGCAAGGTTAGCCTCGACATCTGGGTATTGGTTGTTTGGCGCGGTGAGCTGATAAGTGTCCCGACTTGTAGTCCTCGCACATCCCCTACAGAGATTCGAAGCTCACAAGGTACGTTGAAGCTGTTGGCATGTTAGTATCACAGCTCCGTAGGGTGCTCACCTAAGATCTGCCAATAGAATCCTGCAAGAATCGTTAGGCGGTAACTCGCGCACTACTCTTATCATTAATTGTTCACCATGTGAATACAATGAAGCGGAAACGATATCAACATTGAGATTTGGTATGAGAGCCAAATCCATCAAGAACAAGGCCCGAATCAACGCGGAGCTCTCTCCCGCTGAACTCAAGATTTTGGTCAAGAAAGCACAGCGGGACGTTACGAATTACCAAGCGTATATATCCCTTGTAGAAACGGAACTTGCGACCTGGAGAAGTGGCGGCACCGTAGATAAAGCGCAGTGGGCCTCGATGGAAAAGGCTTTGGGCCTGCAACCAGGCGAAGCGCTTGCATTAGCCAACCGCGCCGGCCTGGGAGAAGACGCCAGCCGTGCATCAGGTGCAGCTACGCCGGCTAGCGGACGGGGAACTCCTCGCACACCAGCTCTCGATGGAGCCAAGTATCTCGAAAGTCGACCTGATACCCCTTCAACGGTTGTGCTGGACAAAGACGAAAGAGAGGAGTTCCTTCGAAGAGAAAACGAGCTGACGGACCAACTGTCCGAAAAGGAGACAGTCCTCAGTGAGCAAGAGAAGCTCGTCAAGCAACTGAAAGACGAACTTGATGCGCTGAGGGAGAACGAAGGCGCCAAGGACGCCGAAAATAAAGCCATGTCGTCGGAGTTGCAGGACTTGAAGCTGCATCTCGAGCGACTGACATACGAAAACAAAGAGGCTGCTATCGTAGCTGAGGCCGTAAAGGAGCAAAACTCTGATTTAGCAACAGAGTTGGAAGAGCTTCGCAAGTCAATTATTGAGCTGAAAGCTACACAAAGGACAGCATCGGATGAAGGCAAAGAACGGAAGAAAGCTGAAAAGCTAGCAGCGCTTATGGGCAATTTCGATACGGGCACATTCTCACAGAAGGAGGAAGAAATAAGAGCGACGTTGCAGAAGCTCGACGATAAGACGACTCTTTCGCCGGACGATATATCGCGACTTCGTCAGCAGTTGATGGATTCTCAGCTATTCGCACGGGAGCAATCGGAAAAGGCCAGTCAAATAGCAGAAGATTATGAGAATCTATCGAGACGGAAGGAAGAACTCGAAAGCAGAGTGATATCACTCGAGCAGGAATGTGAAGAGCTTCTTGACAAAGCCGGTCTAGATGGCGTGGAAGATGTTCGGGTACGTGTGGGCGCAGACTGGGTATTCGGATAACGGCACTAAATGTGGTTTGTCATAATGCAGGCGAAACTGAATATACAGCACGCAGCTCGACGAGAAGGTGTGCAGCAAGAGCTATCCGAAGCAAAAGAACAATTAGCGAAAAAGTCGTCGGAGTTGAGGAACTTGGTCGCCACTGTTGAATCGCTTCGCGGCGCTAACGAGGAGCTTAAGCGCGCTTTCGCCGTAACAGCTGCGGCTAGTGAAGGAGGCAAGAATCTGGCTGAAAGCGCCAAGGAAATGGAGCGTATCCGCAAGACGATGACATCGCAACTTGCTGACTTTGACACGATGAAGAAATCACTCATGCGGGATCTACAGGATCGGTGCGAAAAGGTGGTAGAACTGGAAATATCATTGGATGAGATGAAAGAACAGTATCACAACGTTCTTCGCAATAGTAATACAAAGGCTCAACAACGCAAAATGCTCTTCCTCGAGCGTAATCTGGATCAATTGGCTGGCATTCAGAGACAACTGGTTGACCAGAATACCTCGCTAAAACGTGAAGCGGCGCTAGCTGAGAAGCGCCTCTTGGCCCGCAATGAACGGATAATCAGTCTCGAAAGTATGCTTATAGAGGCTCAAGACAAGCTCAATAGCTCAAACGCACGCTTTGAAGCACAAATGAACGCCGTGAAGCGAGAAATATCAGATCTGAAGCAAGCGAAAGCCAGGGCAGGGCCACAGTTAATGGCTGGGGCTATGGGGATAGGGTCGAAAATATCGAAGCCTTTGCGAGGCGGCGGCGGTGGCACTGCAGAATCTGGATCCCCTGGGCCGAAAACGGCAGAAGCGAAGCGCACCTCCTGGTTCTTTGGAACTGGTAGTTAGCCTCAACAAGGCAGAAGTGTCTTTTGGTAAGCACGTCGAGCATGATTTTTGGCAACTCTGCCCGCATCATACCCTTTTGTCCTTTAGTGTTATTAGATAGTCATTCGATTCGCATTCTCCTCTATTAGTCTTTCCAGGTGGTCTACTCTGGTTGCTCAGGGTCAAGCATGAAGCCCGCTTCTTGTAAAGGGAGTAGCATTACAGCGTTTATTGCAGCCACAAGAGACGAACTCTAGCCATCTATGGCGATGCTGGGGAGATACCCTCAGTAGGCCATAGCCAGCCGAATTTGTCTTCCACGTCTCCAGATTGGATGCCTGTCATAGTTGACATGAGTTGGAAGAAGCCAGGTCCAGCCGTTTGGCCATTGCCAATCTCAACTTTAGCAGTTTCTTTTGGACCAGTGTGGTAGGTGATTGACCGGACTGGGGTAATAACAGCGGCTGTTCCTGCTGCAGCTACCTCGTCGAACTTCTTGGCCTGGAAGAAGACAGTGGAACACACCAATTAGTCAATTTTCGCTCGCGGCGAGATGACCAGCATATCCTGAGGCTGTAACCGACCTTGACGTTCTCAAATGCAACAGGTGCAATCTGTACATTCCAGCCGAAGATCTTGTCTGCAATTTGAGCAATAGATTTGGACGTAATACTCTTGAGGATGGATGGAGACTCAGGAACGTAAAGAGTCGGCTTCTTTAGCCTCTCCTCTTCGGGTGTGTTTTGACCTTGCTCGTAAGCTAGGAGTAAACAGTTCGAGGTTGAGAACTCGTCGACAAGCGTTCGTGTAGCTGCCGTAATGAGATTAATTCAGTGGGGCGCCTCTTGCCGTTTTCCTGATGAAGGCTCACCGCTATCGAGATGGAGGGTAATGGCATATCCCGCCTTTTTAGCAGCGAGCATAGGACCGAAGGCTCTGTAGCCGGGAGAGGAAAGGCTCAGCAGCTACTTTGGAGTAAGTGGGGATGAATCGTTCCTCACGGTGCGTAGTTTCCGGCAAGCTTGGCGGAGCCGGTACCTTTAGGTGCTGTTCGGTCAAAGTCTTCCAGAACATACGCGTCGACGCCGGGCGCATTAGGCTTTGGCGTGCCATACAGAGAACCGGCAGGTGTACACCATACGAGGCTATGAAGAGTTGTTTAGCCATTGAAACAGGTTGTACTGCGCAATGTAGGCGCCCGCGCACGCCTCGAACACTTACAAGGTGAACTCATCTGGTGGAGCTAGAGCCAGCTCGCCTCCAGAGCCGAAGTATAGAGGCCGGATATATAAAGATCCACCACTGCCGTTCTTGCCGTAAGGGGGAACAAACTCTAGATTAGCAGCCACGCATAGCCTGCACCCCTCGAGGAAGACCTCTTCAGGAAGGTGGGGCATCGAGACCAGGCCTGCCGAGTGATTCATGCGGGCCGAGTTTTCCTGAGGTCTGAAAATCCGGACGGATCCATCTTCCGCTCTGTATGCTTTGAGCTGGGTAATTGTGGGCGAGCGTTAGCTACTGAATATATACCATACCGGACAGAGCGCGATCGGGGCAGCTTGCTTACACCTTCGAAGCACTACAAAGCGGGTGTAAGGAGTAGTGTCTCAGCATACCTCCCTAGGCGCAACATAGCTGACTGTTCCCCTTACAGATTGCCCATAGTTCAAAGCAACGCTGGCGACGTGCAGGTTGATATATGGCTCCTTTACGAGTTCAGCCTTGCCCCAGCTGCCGTTTTTCTGTTACAAGGACTGAAGTCAGCTGATGTTCCAGCCTCGGAAATAATAAGTAAGTAAGCGCACCCAGGTATATCTGACGTAACCATTGGTCGGCATTAAGCCAAACTTGAGGTTTGGCCAGTCAATCTTGTCGCTTGGCTGTCCAGCCTGAGAAGTACCGTTGCTGTAGTTGCAGGAAAGGCGCGGGATCAGACCGGTCAGCAACCCGCCAAGGCTACGTCCGTTGCGACCATTTCAGTGTGCTTACGCTGCCATGTTGGATGTGTATGCTACTTTTGCGAATACACAGGTCTATTGCGTGGAAGCAGAGAGAGTCCTGCCGAGCTCTGGTGGCTTGACTCGGCATGTCCGCTGCAGGCCGGCCCGGGAAAACGGCAACTGGAGAACCTCAGAAAAGAACGACTGGTGACATGCAAGACGCGGAACTATTCGCAGGTATACAGAGTATCAATAAGGGAATATTACATGCTGTGACTGCCACGGAGCCGTCGCGGTTGCGCTATTTCACTGCAATCGAAACGAGGGTCCCGTTGGCAAACAAGTGATTGTATAGTTACATAGTAGATATCGGAACAGACATCGATGTACGGCTCTTTGAGACAAGCAGAGGGCAGATAGCAGAGACAGCTTGGCTTGCATATACAGATCTTGATTGTCCATCTTTGGTTGATAGGATGGGGAGGACATCGATAGAACAGAGCGAGGATGGCGCATTGTTGAGAGGTCTCAGGTGCGTAGATGATCATCGTTCGTTCAGGCATGTATTTTACCAATTGCTCATGCAAAAGCGTCTTGATGCATATATTAATACGGAAGGAACAAACCGGCCATTACTACCGAAACGCAAAGAGAGATGGTGTGTGCTCGAGCATTTGAGGCGGGATGTTTTATGTTGGCTAAGACCGCATATCATCGTCGTTGTTGTCTCGAACACTGGCGGACATCATAAGATCATTAAGTTCGCCATCGCCAGAGTAACTGAAGCCCCTGAAAGCGTCCTGCGCTTCTTCATCCAAACGATTTTTTGAAGGATGAATGGGGACAGGTCCTTGTTTTCTAGGATCCAATCCCTTGGAAGGCTCATCGAACCAAGCCCCGGCGGGATCGTCATCAAGGTACGGCCCCGTATCAACCGGTGCTTCCCGTTGAATATCCGCATCTGTAAATTCGGCATCGAAGTTGCGTACGCACTCATCCGAATCCACATACGGCTTGAATGGCACTGTAACTTGACGTGCTGCAAGAGCTTCCCAGTCTATCATCTTGAAGAAAGGATGTTCCTTTAATTCTGCAGCGTCGCGCTTTGCACCAAGACGGTGAGCTGGGTTGCGGTTAAGGAGCTGGAAATAGATTGAACGTCAATACTGACCAACCTGATCGAACACTGTAGGTGGATATACTAACGCCTTTGACGAACTGCTTTCCATCGTCACCGATCACTCCGCGAGGGAATTTGATCTTACCGAAGCTGATACCATCGAATTACCATGTTAGCAGGAGGTAATATAAGGAAACGAAATATGTGGACTGACCAGATATTCTTGTACATCTGTTGGGTATCCTCCGCGTAGAAAGGACTCCATCCACAGCACATTTCGAAAAGTAGGACACCCAGCGACCAGAAATCCACAGTCTGGGAATAACCATGATCATCTAGTAGTACTTCTGGAGCTAAGTATTCCGTAGTACCGCAGAAGGTATTTGTAAGAGCATTTGAGGGTAGATCGGGTTTAGAAAGACCGAAGTCGCATAAAACTATATGACCAGTAGCGTCTAGCAAGATATTTTCAGGTTTCAAGTCTCTATAAACGATATGGTATTTGTGTAGGTATTCGAATGCGAGTGTGATTTCGGCCGCATAGAACCGTGCCCTATCTTCTGTAAATCTTCCTTCTTTCTGTAGATGATGGAATAATTCTCCTCCTGATTTGAAATCCATGACAAGGAACAATTCGGTCTCAGATTGGAATGAGAACTTCAGACCCAGGAGGAAAGGACACTCTGAAGATCGTTGCAAGATCTTCCTTTCCCCAATAGTATGTTGCACTTCCTTCTTCGCGATAATCTCACGTTTGCTGAGGACTTTCATAGCGTAAATTCGCTTCGTGTCTTTCTTTCGTACTTGGAACACTCTTCCGAAAGTACCTTTCCCTATCATTCTTAGGAACTCAAAGTCTGATGAGCGTAGAGTTCGGCGTTGTTCGCTTCGTTCAAAGCGCATCCGAACGTGGACATCGCCGGTCACTACCTCATCTTGCCTCGGATTGAGCTTGTACCAGTCGTCTATTTGCCAACCATGTTGCAGTTCAGGCTGAACATCGACTAGACCCAGGAAGAATTCCTCATCCCCTCTCCTAGCGTATACGCAGATTGTGACAGCGCAATGGTCGAGTGTGACATCACTGATGACATGCAAGAAGATAGGAAATCAGTTGAGGAGGACAGAGACATCGGACCGTCAGCATAGCTATTCCACAGGAAAACTGTGGCTTTGCTCCGCAGCAAAGCTGTGAAACATAGACTCACAAGGCAACTTCGTGTTTCCATACCGGGTGATAGGCAGAGGCAGTACTGGTGTCCATGGCATCACTGCTTTCTACCGTAGAGCCCTTGTTCGCGTCTGTAGGACTGTCACCATTGTCCTTAGAGCCACTAGCTCTCTGACTGGATCGTAAATGAGAAGAAGTCCTAGGCGAAACAGGTTCGCCGCGCGCGTCTCCCTCGTGTTCGTTGATCGCTTCCCTCGATACAAACTCGTTCTGTTCGAAGGTTGCGACAACGTATGGACGGATATTGGCTTCTGGTGTTACCAAGTTGCGTGCTTCGATGATCTTGACTGTCAGTTTCCCTTTGAGCGTCGATGAACCGTGGTCCCCTCGTTTGCGGTTGGATGATTGAGCGGCACCGGAAGTGGATGAGCCTGCTGAGGAACCAGTCGAGGGGGTCATAGCTGTTGATGCACCTTGATTGCTGCGAGCTGCAGAGGATGTTGGCCCGGTGGTTGCCGAAGTTGCGGCTGATGAAGGGAAGCCTTGATTAACAGGAGTAGAAGGTGCGTCACCAGTAGCTTTGGAAGTCTTCGCGCTTGCTGCAGCCTTACTGTCTGGCGGCTGGCTCAGCTTGAAACCAGGTGGCTGTTTTGACTTGGGAGATGTGTTGGCAGTGTGCGATTGATGCTCCTTCGGGTTCGGGTAAGGCGCGGCTTGAGTGTGCTGATGGGCAGTTCTGGTGGGCGTGTTCCTGCCTGACGAGTTCAAGGCGCCAGCAGCGGACGCTGAAGCCTGGGGATTCATGGGAGATTGATGCAGAGCTGCCGCTGCAGTCTTGGACGAGGTATTAGGTGCGTGCAATCCAGTCGCATTGACCGAGGAAGTCACCTCGGGCAGAACAAACGACTTTTGCAGTGTTGGCGTGCGCAGTCCGGCCGGCAAGCCATGATGGTGCAGCCCGCTCGCGAGGCCGTGCGAGGAGGAATGCGAGCTGCTTAGGCTGGCTGTGCTTGCATTGTACGCGCTATGCTGCAGTGGAGCAGGTGTAGCAAAGTCCCTTGCGTTTGTGCCGTTGCTGGCAGTCGCTGCTGCAGATGACCTGCTGTTCTCGCGCGACTGCCTTCCGGCGGCTGACGAAGCGGTGTTCGGGGACAGCGAGGATTCGAAAGGGTTCCACTCCTTGTCTGGATTCGAATGTGCGGGTGCTTTGGGAGTCGTGTCGCCGCCGGTGGTGTCCCGCCGCGAGTTCCAGAACGAGCCGAGCATGCTTGCGTGCAGGTATCCACGGTCAGGACGGCGAAGGAAGATGAGACCGCGGGTAGGTTGCTGCTCGGCGGGCGGCAGGAAGACTCTGCCCAACGATGTGCTGTCCTCCTGTGCGCTGTACGTGCGTTTGTGCGAGTGTATGTCCTGCTCAGTGTCGGGGTATATCCAACAAGAGCCAGAAGACTGTGCTGCTTGCTTGATCAGCTCGAGGGGCGCAGATCTCTGGCGATGAGGCAGTGGATGGACAGTGCTCGGGGTCTGTAGATGATCTATGGGTGATGGCTAGCTCACTACAGCGCCCTCGGACTCGGTCGTGCGAAATGATAGCTGGCCTGGTGTACAGGTCTTGCAGCGAGCCTCGGCGGCAAGTTTCGTCATCAATTCAAGCAGCTTGGCTGCTGATGGAAAACTTACTATTCTTGGCTGCAGAAGGTAGAAGGCGAAGTTTCTGAACGCTACATAGACGCACATAGTGCTGATTCTCTGCTACACTTGGATAGTACCGGTTTTCCTTTATATTCGTTCCTCCTCCCTCCAAAACATCCTGAGAGGACTCCCCTCGGCAGCTCCATATACCGGGTCCATCTTCAGCCAGTTCTTCTTCTGGCCTAATCTCTTCACGCTCTCCCAGTGTTTCTTCTTGTCCTGCTCCTCCTCGCCCTCTTTGCAATTGTCCCAATTCGACGAGCCAACAGGGTATGATCCTACCATCTGGAAATCGCCACTTTGGGATAATGATCTATGTGCGATACCTGCTGGAAGGATGTATACGTCCCCAGGTGCAGCACGGTGCTTAATGACATCCGGAGATTCATGGTGTCCGAATGCTAGCTCTGCTGTACCTTTGTAAGGGAATAATACCTGGGGGCCAAGCCAATTGTTAGACACGCTAGAGGGTGGTTTCTCGAAGTTCTGGACCGCCAGACTCACTTCATGTGTATTGCTATGATAATGATTATACGGAAACCTGTGGTCAGTATTGCAAATTAGGTAACAAAGGCGGAGGTGTGAGGTGAGGTTGCGGTACGGGGGGAGAAGTTAGAGAGCATCAGTCTGCATCCGCCTCTTCAGAGAAATGCATACTCACATCCCATATCTCCAAGCAGGTATCAAATCATTCTTCGAAATCAACTCTTCAATATCATTAGGGTTCAGAGATTTCTTGTCATTTGCCCCGGGAGTACTCTCGAGATTAGTAAAAGGTCTATATATAACAAGCGGCAGATTATGAAGGGATGAGTTTGGAAAGTCGCCATGGGAGGGTATGACATGGATCTTTGCGGTAGAGATGACTTGACTGACTGGCAGTAATCTCATGTTCAAACATATATGACTTCACTCCTGTCCGTCAAAGCAGAAGACACAAGAGGCGATTCCTCTCCAAGTGCGCAAAGAGGTGTCTGCGGCTGAGACTGGGTTAGTATTGGACCATTGACGTGGATTTATCTGGGTGCAATGGTAACGCTAGAAGATCGTGATGTCGACACCGTTTTGTTTTAAGCAGTTTGCTTCATATGTAGCATTCCTGCACTGCATGTTGCTACACCTCTGAGGAGAGACATCCCCTCGCTTGCTACATGTTGGAATTTGTACAACAGAGGCGCCGTCTGAACAGCATACCACGACAGCTATTGCTTTAAACCGTATCTTCCTATTCCACCTGGATCTACTTCTCCCTTAGACCACTGCTCAACGTAGTAAGCTTAGCTAAAACACATTGCTTAGGCTTTTACGACCTTCCCCATTGACTAATGCGACGTAAATCATGGACACTGATATTCCAATAAAACACACTAATCATTACTCTAGCTTTGCGTGCTAGCGGCCCCTTCAAGCAGCAAGTTCATCCTCTTCAGTAGGAGAGCCTCGCACGTCGCTTGTCTGAGCGCGATAGTTGCTCATGCTGAGAGGTCGAAGGTCCTGATTGAGAATATGCTGTAGCGATCTCGGCGAAGCAGCTCTCTTCGCTTCGGCATTGCTGTTGGAAGAAGGGAGGATGTCCGCTATAGGCGGGAGAGTCTGCCGATCCGGTGATATACGCTTGGCAGCACGAGATGCTGCAGTAGCATCCTCCGCAGAGTGATGGGAAGGCGATTTACGCTTCCGCATGTTGGGTGGAGGGAGGAGGATAGCGTCTCTCGCATTTGCTGCGTCGGTCAGGCTTAGTCCGCTCATTCTACGTTCGTCGTCCGGTGTCCTGACGAGTATATCGGGTGACGAAAGTCTTGATTCTACCGAATGACTGAGGGAGGGAGAGCGGGACGACCCTTTTCTCTGACCCTTGCTGCTCTTTGAGCGCGAAGTAGACGACGATGGTAATGATGATGCTACAGACCCCGATGGCATAGCAGGGCTTGCCAATCCACTTTGTTGCTGATGGTGGCGGTAGTGTTGCTGCGGCAGCTGTTGGAGATGATGGTGTTGTGGATTGGCCTGTCCAGAATGCGGCGGAGGATAAGATGGACTTGGCATAGGCGCAACCGGTGGGTAGAGAGGCCCATGAACGGCGAGGTGGGAGGAGTATGCCCGGAGCTGTTCCGCGCGAAGGAGGTCCAAAGCAGCAAGTCTGTTACGAGGCGTTATGGACGGCCGAGGTTATATTTAGTCCGAGGTATATGATGCGAGCATGGCCAGTCATGCATTGCCATGGAAAGTCGCGTTCGATCACAGCCAAGCAAAGTGGAAAAGACGGGCGGATGCATTAAAAGCAAGTCGGGGCAGAGAGAGAGAGACAAAGAGAAAAGGAGCATGCAATCAGCAGATACACATGTATACATTCGCTATATGTGCTTACCGTTCATCCTCTTTCGCCTTTGCGTGGAGCAAAGCCAGCAGCATCTCCCTGTCGCCATTGCCCTCAGAGTGGTAGGCAGCAACAATGTCGGTCCACGAGGGCGTCTTCAGGGCGCTGTCATGCTTGCTTGTGGGCTTGGGCGCGACTGCAGCTTGGATCGCCGCGGTTCTGGCTGTACTTGAGGACATGGTTGCTTTGCTTCCTCGAATCTTGCTGCAGAATTGCCCGTGACCTGTCTGTCCATAAGTAGGCGTCGGCGTGCGTGTCAGCGGCAGTCCGACGTGCGCATTCGGTTGGGCGTCGAGGGCGGGCGACGGAACTATGCCTCCCAGGACTCACCTAGAACCACTAAGCAAAGAGTAAGACACGCTTCGAATGCAACGGTATGTACTGTGTTACGGTGAGTCGCAGGATGGGTCGGAAAGCAAGAGGCACAGCGACTCCCCTGCTCCTCTGCAGCTCTTTCTTGGAAGAAACGCCAAGACTTGGTTATTTCGAGAGCTTTGGATCAGGCGAAGAGAAATAGAACAGCGGGAGGCCGGAGTGGCGAATGGCGAATGGCGAACGAGACGGGCTTAGACAAGGAAGGAAGAGTGACCACCGCATCTCCTCTGCATCTGTACATGTCTATCCAACCTATACCTTGCTGCTTGCTCTCCCATCGGTCCTGCAAGTTCCACCTCCCAAGGCCAAGTTATTATCCTTCACTTTTCGAGCGGCCGCCGGGGACGTGACACACTTTTTATTTAGACACGCAGCGCACCGGAAGTAGGGGAGTTATCGCCCAAACGCCGGGACAGGCGGCCGGAAGGACTTCTAATGGGGAAGATCGTGCTAAACATAGAGTATACTTGTACACTGGGTACCCCTTGTACACTGGCGCACAGAAGGACACACGCTCTCAACCTCTGTATCAGTCTTCCTTCGCTTCCGTTCCACAAACAACCTCCTCCATCTCTCATCGCAAATCTCGCAAAGCTAATTCCGTCCACGCCAAGCCCAAATCCATAAATACCTGATTTCGACGATGAGGGCTCGGCTGCAAATCCGTTTTTACGGTTGATGGAGCTGCATGCGCAGGAAACACTCATTGAGATTGAAATAGAATATCGTACAAACAAAGATGAATGACAGCATCTCGGACAGGATGGGTCTCTTCCATCTGAGTTTCATATAAATCCGGGCTGTACTAACTGGTAAGATGTCCATCCACGCACATTTTCCGAGTGCGGTGTACCTCGGATGCTCAATCCCGGGTTACAGTTATAGATAGACCGACATTGAATGTGATAGGAAAACGCGCCCGTTCGTCTTAAAGGCGTTGTATCATACAATCATAATGTTGTCTAGCTAAGTTTGGCACACCACGACGTCAAGACTGATTGGTGCCGTCACGCTCGCCGATCAGTCCGGCATTCCGGTCTGGCACGTTCAGTCAATCAGAAGGATAATTCAGGCTACTTGTTACCGATAAAACCCATGAAACTGAGGGACAAGGACGCCCTGACGGCGCTGAAGGCTCTAGAAAAGGCGGACAAATGCGGGTTGGTGCTATATACGCAGAGCCGACCCTGATGAAGCCACTTTTGACAAAGATGCACGCCCGTAATGATGATGTGGCGGACGTGGCCACATTGGGCAAATCAATCAGGAAGACGTTAACGGGGAAGATGGCGACATGGAGAGTATCCCAGCACTTTGTGAACTAAACGAGAGGCTACAGGCTGCTGGTATAGCCCGCCGTTTCACGAAGCAGTTGCCCGGCAGCAACCGAGAATAGTTTGGACCGGCAGTAGCCACTTTTTCGAAGTTTTTCGAGTACAGAGCTTAAAATAAGCAAGCAGTAAGATATTACGACGTTCTTTCGGCCTATTGTACGAGTTCAAGGCGATCACTGTCATACTTGGTATCCTGTCGAGATATCTGGACTTTGCCTTAAACCTTGCCCTACAAACTATCACAGAGTTGACTGTATGATAGTATCAAGACCCCTCTTTCTGCATACTTTATCTGCTTGGATGACACCACCTGAACAAGAACAGCGTTTCCGACAAGCTAAATCTTCGCACTGCTGGTGGTGCCATGTTTCAGCAAAAGGCGGCGGTTTCCTGGATATCTCCCGGTTCCCCTGTCGCGGGTAGCGTGAAGTAGACTAGACGCATCTTATGGGCTGAAAACGGACATACCTCGTTGGTTCACTAACCATGTCTCTCACGCTTACCCTCACCCGTGCGCACGTATACCTGCTGGTCCAGCCGGCGTCCCGGGATGAACGGTCAGCTGCAAGAAGTGCATAGTCGGCATATAAGGGACATTAGTAACGTCATTGAGACCATGCGCTAAGTTCACGAAGCTCCATAGCGTCGGTCAATTGCTCAACGAGGTAGCAACTCGGACATGCGACAGCCTCGCGGCTCCACCCCTAGAGGTAAGATCATGGCTTGTGGGAAAAAAGTTCCGGCTACTTTGGTGACCCTGATCTACCTCCTAGGGCAATAAGGGGCTAGATATAGCTTACCCACGTCTTGATGTGAAGGATAGCAGTGCTTGTATGGGGACCTCTGGAACCGCATCATGATCAAAGTGGGCAGAGGACGGAAGCCCTGAACCGACCTTTGAAGATGTATCCGGATCTGTTTATTGTGTATAAAGTAGTTAGCTCTACCGCAGTGGGTGTTCCAACAGAAATGTCAATCCCAGGAAACTGCTGCATGTATCCTGATCAATGCTCAGCGCGACCTCCGCGCCACTGCGGTAAACCGGATCTCTGCCTCATCCCGACCCGACTACACAAACGATCATGTTCGCAATCCGCCGAGCCATCCAACGTCCAGTTACCCTTCAAGGTGTGAGATATGCTCACCATAACCCACATGGCCATACTGGAGATCCAAAGGTATGTGTTCCCCGTCTCCTACCTAGATAGCTTTCTTCAAGCGATGTCATCCATGCGATCGGACCGAGCGGGCCAGCTTCTTTCCGGTAGAGCGATAGTATATACTGACTACGGATATTGACATGCAGGAGATTGAGCATGAGAAACAGAAGAATCTGAAGGGTGAGAATGAATCGCCTGTTGAAGGCGCTCCTGGCTGGAATGAGAAGGTAAGCATTGTAACAACTGGGTGGAAGGGCTATTGATGTGCCGGTCAACTGACTGACTTTGTGCGAATCGGCCAAACTTTACCTGTACAGCTTGCATCAGACGCTGGTTAGCCTTTCTTACTCTTCTGATGATGCCGGATGAGCGTCGCCCTGATTGTACTTCTTTCCCGCAGAGATCAAAGTGAAGGCCACAAAGGATAAGCGATCTCCCAAGGAGATGCAGAAGGATACAGCCGCACAGCAGGAGAAGGAGCATAAGGAATAATTTCCTGAAATACACCTCGTGAAGATCCCCTACACAGTCATAAGCAAAGTCATTCTCCTGTGTAGCTGACTGACTAGCTGACTGACAAGCTGTATATTCCCGGCTTTGAACCGCCATTTGTGAACTCTGCCTGTATTTATGACACCTGGATTTCATGGTCTTATACAATACAGCTCTAGCATATGATGAATAATAGTGACCATCCATTGTCAGCCATGATACCTGTTTCCAGGCTGTTTTCGTTGGGAGTGAAATTCCCTCATATATCATTGCTCATGCCCAACTGCACCTCGACGAGCTTGCATAATCGATAACATCAACAGTATTTCCACAAGAGACAGGACTATAGCTTACATACAACTCTCTAAAACACCTCTCAACATCTAGACACTTATACTCTAACTCTATTGCCAGCCCAAGTAACCAGGCATGTAAAGTCGAGCAATGAGATATAATGGCAGCGCGATAGCCAAAAACAGCAACCCTGGCGATACCGGTAATCCAGACTTGATCGCTGAGGCTTTGAGAGGTGTCTTTGGCGTTGTTGATGAAGTTGGTGCCCGACGTTCCATGTAAGTTGACGCTTTTGCGAACTTTTCACTTGAGGGAGCTGGCATTTGAGCTGCATCTGGTCCTAATGTCGCCGATACATCGCCGTCTTTCTCGAACGAGGTAAACAGACGCATATTGAGCTCGAATGCGTGATTTGCTTCTTGCAGGAATGCGGCTGGAAAGGATTGGATTCGGTAAAGGCGATAAAAAAAAAGCCACTTGTCAGATAAAGAAGAAACCAAGTTTCGCATGAACAGAGGCGAACAACGTCTCACCTCTCTCTGAGGGGGTCAGCGCCTCTCCAGTAGCGTCCATGCCCTTCTTGAAAGCACCCGACAGCCTACTAAGCTCAGCAGGTGTGGCGATGGCACCGTCTCTTCCGTCAAACTCGAAGAATCTCAGGCCATCCAGCGCAGCAGGGTCCAGGCCATAGGCTTTCGCGACTCTCAATTTGAGGGTTTGCCCTCCATTCAGATCTCCCAGGTATCGAACGTATGCGTGTGCGAGTAGAAGCCATGACTCTGCAGGAGGAGGAGGATAGGTATATCCTTCGAATGATGGTAAACTACCATCAGCACGTCCTAATGCACGGATTCTTTCTACGTATTCTACTAGTGCCGATGGTGGATTATCAAGTAGAGAAGCGACTGAAGGGTGTGTTTTCCAGTTCTCTGATGGTTTGAGACCAAGGAAATATGTTATGTCTTGCCCTAACAAATCTGCTCTTGCTAGAATGCTTGGGTTGTATATCCGTGCGAGACGGTCATGTGCTGCGTGCTCGGACAGTGCAATCTCTAGAGCGCTGTTTCGGGACAAGACCATTCAGGAAGGAATAGGGAACTTGTGTCAGTACAGTGCGACAATGTTACGTGTCCAGTCGCCGGCCGCCTCGAAACCTCTCTGTAGATGGCACAAGCATAGCCCGATCGGGACCGAACAAGGCAAGAAACTTACTCATAGATCTGGTATAGCATGACGAGGAACTTGATATGTATGTTGACTGGCAGACTGGCTCTAAGGATTTGCCTGTACACATGAATCCCGAATTAGAGAACGCTCTTAGGGCTCCTATGGACGATTGCAACTGTGCAATCAAATGGGAGCACGACTCACCCAACCATAGGAGATGACTCTACGGTCCTATGAGCCTCCGCAGTACCAGCTTTCACTAGATTGCTAAGCTCCTTTGCGCCGCTTAAGTCCCAGGCACCGGCATGCTTGAGCCAGCTGTCTGTCTCCCATCTAAACCGTGCGAGCGCAGGACGTGTGGCTGTAGAAGCTGGTGCTTCCGAGTCGGCAGCGGCAGGCGTTCCTGGTAGAGACGAGCTAGCCAGCCCGCTCTCATCACTGCTGCTGTTCGCTGACCCTCCCTCTGATGCAGATCCCGATGCTTGTTGCAGCATGCTGCTTGGCGTGTAGATTGCTGATGAAAGCCTGCTGGAAGCTGAAGTCGCCATCGTTTTCACCGTTCTGCCTCGTGCGTTGGGGATGTCAAGACTGTACAGTGGAGATGGTGCTGACAGTTGCGACCCGTATGTCACGGTAAATGTACGTATGAAGGAGGACAGTCAGGTATGTATAGGGTGTGCCGTACGCAGTCAGCTGGTTTGTATCGGACAAAGAGCAACACGCCGCGCGCTCGGCCGAGGCAGCCTCCGACTTTTCTGATCAGATCAGTTCGCACAATCAATCAGTCGACGGCGGATCTATCACCGGACGAGAGTTGTAGTGGACGAGCTGAGAGACGGGATATATATCTAGCATGGTGCATGTCCTAGAGGGTGATTTAGTGCTCCGGCTGGTACCACCTTCCCATTCTGTAAAATACCGTAAGAGCGCTTGCCACACAGATCAACACTAAACACTACTCCGAAGATAACATCAATGCGCCCGAGCAAACACAAGAAGCGCACCAGCTACAATAGATATACTGGTGGCTAGTATGGCTGGATGCACTGGCAGGCTCCTAAACGCTGCACTGCAAGCTGCGCAAACCCAGCCGTCTATACGAGAGGATCAGGGGCAAGGGATTGATTAGACATCAGTGACTGATCTGAAGCGGACAGTAGGCCACAATTCCTTGTACTGACCTTGCAATCCCACATCTACGTGTCAGACGGGAGGCGTTAGCAACGAGGATTACTATCCGGCAGAGACGAGCGACACCTTCGGTCACTCACATTTTTGCGGTCTATACAGCGCGAATACACTCCCAGCATAGGGTTTCATGTACCCAGCCGAAGGAGCAGCAAAATAACCTCTCTCATCAAATATGCGCAAGGTATAGCTAGCTTCCGCGAGAGGGGTCGCTCCACCAGATTGTTCATATTCGTATGGATTCCATGCGTATTGTGTCGAATCCCCTGCTATGCCCTGTGTTGGGCCGATTGGGTAGGTAAACCCATTCTGGGAGCAGTATGCTTGGAGGGTGAGGGCTTCCGGCTGTACTAAGACATCGGTGAACCTTTGGGCAAGGACACGAGATTGTCAGGATTCATGCGGGATTGCTGAGATCCAAAGAGTGTGCACCTACTGCCAACCGAAAGTCACGTAGTTTCTCTATGTGCGAGGGACGAGGAAGTGGCTCAGTAGACTATTCGTGCCTGAAGCAGTCCTGGCAGCTCACATCGGCAATCTTGTAGAACTGGGCCATATCACGTGAAAGAATGCGGGCGATCAGCTGGCCTGGACGATATGTATGGTTGTCCAGCACGTACAGTCGCCTGAGCAGTGATGGGCGGCTGCGTCATGGTCAGACCCCCGTTCGGTGCATTCTGCGGCACGTTGACGACCCTGGACGAAGGTGTTTCCTCGCCTGGCTCTTGCCGTTTCTCGACGTGTTGCTCGTCTCCGCGCTGAATGGCCAGGCCGCGTGCATCGCACGACTCCGGGCTGTCTGGCCGACACTGTGGAGGGTGCGCAGCCAGAGCACTATCTCCCGCCAGCGTAGGTGTGGCCATGCTCGTCGGGCGAGTCACTCCAGCCAAGTGTGCGCCTGGCTCGACCGCCCAAGCCAGTGCGGCGAGCGTGCAGAGGAGGGCGAGCATGGCCTGCTGGCAGGAATGTCGAGCCATCGCTGGTCGTATGCAGTGTCTATGTCGATGTGATGCACAATAAGCAGGAAAGCACAAGTGTCAAAGTCGCTGCCCCATCGCCATCGCCGCGTCCACAAAGGGTCAGTGGCCGATCAGCCGACAGGGTCCGCAGGGTGTCGCAGCCACCTTTCTCTTCTTCTATTACAAGTGAAAATAGAAACATGTTGGAAGCATCCGAAACTGGTGCATCATCACGCCTCGCACACAGACGGATAGCAGTACAGACTTGCCGCTCAATAACCGGAGATGCCGGTAGTTTCGAATCATTGCGCAGTGACTGCTCCGCACCCTAGGAAGTGGCAAGCCCGATAAACTAGACCAGGTCTTCAATACCCAAAGAGACCGGGGCATAGCTACGCCCTGACGCACATACAGGAGCATTGTAGCCAGCCTGTTTAACAGCGTTACCAGTTGATTTCAGTCCATGTCAACGATACAAACCAATGTATGTATGCACAAAAGTTACCATGTCACGATACGGCGCACAACAGATTGAAAGCACATTACAACCTAAGCGAACGCCAACCAAAACCAGAAGGGACAAAAGAAACAGCGCCCAAGGGTGCAGTTCACATGCTAAGCACCAAAATCAACCACGAGTATCATCCTCGACTGCAATAAAAGCCGGCTCGATAGTAGCTGCCAAAATGACCTGTGTTGTCTGTCGAGCCTGGGAAGTGTCCCAAACATAAGGTTAGATGAGTTCCGAGGACGTGTTTGACATAAAGTCCAGATGGATAGCCGTACCTTCTACACAAACACATACAAACCGTGCGGATGCGCAAGATCAGAGCTCACATCGAGATGATGATTCTCCACAAACAGGCTTCGCTCTCACTATCTTCGCATCTCGCTTAGTGCACAGGGATTGCCATCATGACGGGACTGGTGTCTTTGTAGGTTCTGTTGCCTGTGGAGTGATTGTCACCTACCAGGTGGCAAGAGCCAAACAAAGTCAGCGACAGCAACAGCATGCCCGATAAAGTGGAATGTTGCTCACAGTATACGGGATGCAATCAAGCGTGCGCATCATGCCGGGTGGGCAAGGCTTGCAGATAACCGTCTCAAAGGGAGCATTTGGGTCCACATCCTGTACAAGCACGGGCGTCAATCACCAGCGACAAGGCCAGCTCACGCCGCAGTACAGCTGAGCATACCTTGGAGGGTTTGACTTCTTTGTCTTGCGGCACTGCGGAATCGCTTGGAATAGGGACAAAAGGCGGCGATTCGAACGCAGAGTAATCAACCACATCATTGCCGTCCACGGTGGCTTGGCCTTGGGAGTCGACGTCCATTGGCCTCGTTGCCGGGGTCGGTCTTGTTTCTTGTTTGACTGTAGCACTTGGAGTGTCAACGGCATCAGGAGCAGGGCTAGCTGATTCTTCGGCCTGGCGCCTGTACTTGTAGCTCGATTGTGCCGCCATGGGTGCTCTTGGATGTACTAGCTGTGCTCTTGCGGCAAGCTGTCCACCGGCAGCCTTGTATGGAACTGGGGCAGCATGAGCTACCAGAGGCAGAAAAGCCAGGCTTAGTGCAAAGAACTTCATTATGGGGGGATGGATAGGGCTTGTGACGGGTGCAACAAGGGGAAGATGGAGGTAGGGGCGCTGGAAATAAGGTAAGGATTGAAGAGTCGTCGAGAAATGTGCCGTGCAGCAAGGAAAGCAAAAGACGAGGGTCAATTGGGAGTAGCTGTTTTTATACATCCAAAACCGGTGTCAAAGGAAGCTCGAAATGCATCTCTGCGCTGTTAAACCGATCCGTACAGGAAGCCTGCCGATCCGTACAGGAAGCTTGCCAATCCGTACCATTCTTGTCAGATGAACGCTATTACCGTCTGGGTACCATACCATCGGACTTTCTTCGAGTGGGCATGTTAACCGGTGATATCCGCTTTCGGCCCATATGATGTCCTGACAATCGGGATGATTGCGGGCATTGCACCACGCTTCTCGGTGTAAGGGATATCAAGTTGAAGGAAAGCCGGCGACTCGAGGTTAGAAAGGGAAGGAACTGCTCCTTCCGGACCAGGGCTCGAGTTGGCTTATTTAAAGCCTTCCGTTCCTCTGCATACTGTGCTTAGATGGATTAGCCTCATCAACCATAACGACCTTCAGGAACTGTATCTTCAGGGGCGCTTTCGGGAGAGCTTTGCTTGCTTTCGGGATAATGCTTGGTACCGTAAAGGATTCCTGCAATTGGAATGGCTTCCCATGTGTGTAAAAATCGAAGTCATAGAGCCCATGAATGAGTCCTTCTGGTCGAGGTACTTTCAAGCCCAGCGAATACATTACGTCTTTACTGGAGTGACCATCTCCGTCTAGGATAGACAGATGCACCTTTGAAGTCAGATTCTGATGGAGCCTACTCAATGTCAGCAAGACAGGACTCTAGCCGGATACCTGGATTGCCGTGGCTGCGATAGGGGACTGAACTTTAAGATGAACTATGAGCGCCGGTTGAGGAGGGCTGCCTTTGCCAAGTCTAGTCATACGAGTGCAAAACCCTTGAATTCTTCTTGAGCCATGCACCAATATGTGCGGATGCGGAGCCACTGGGTGACGGTGCCAGATCTAAAGGCTTAGACTAAGGCTGTGGGTGGAGGCGATAGCCTTGCCGAAATCCTGCCGTCATAGAGATGTCGAAGAATGTCGACAGAAGTCGTAACCGCCGGTCATTCGCATGTGAGAGTAACGCTGTTCTGCCCTGAAGCATTTGTACTTTTTTTTACCGAACTGAACAACGAGAACATGGCGACCTTGCCTCATTAGGCTGGGTTGAGAATAGGTTAGCGAGCATCCGGAAAAGCTAATGCAAAGGGGGGATGAAGGGGGAGTTCCGACGATCTCCTCAGGCTTTTATTGCCGGGTGTATATGAGGATCTTGAGTGACGACAGCTTTGAACGCGAGCCTTAGCACCACTGCTTCGGCACGTTCAACCTGGCATTGTTCTTTTATATCTGCTGTTGCCTCTGTGTTGGTTGCTGTTGTTCCTTGCCGCGTGCTCTTCGCTAATAGTATCAGCGCATCTGCACATCAGCTGTGCGTAGTCCACTGAATGCCAGCCAAGTAGCCTCTCAGGCGGGACTACCACACCAGAGCTGACGTTACTTGGCCCTTTGCGTATTGCTTAACGTGATTACTCATGCTGTCTGTCACTCCGACTTATCGCTTATGTGGTGGGCAGATAAAGAAGAGCGCCGCTCTCACAGCTGCGACAGCAAGGCTGCCTTTCCACCCTTCGGCTGGCTCTGAAAGTCACCGACTGGTCATTTCGATGTACCGAATACATAGCACGCAAGACAGACCTTTCATTGCGGATATACTAACAAGTAAATGCGACTTTCCTCAAATGCAAGTACATTTGGTCTTTTCCTTTACTACGTAGCTGGCCCACCCCGACGAGATGGGCGGGATTGCCTCAAATAGCAATCTTCCACAAAGAAAGTAGATCTAAAATCTCACGTCCAAGCATCTGTCGTAGATGCCGAACTATGCCTGCTTTGCTTACAGTGGTCTCAGTCCCGACCCACGCCGGGTATATTGATGGCATGCACTCGGGAAGAAAAGACAGGCCGGATCATGGGAGAAGTATGCCGGCAGTCATACATACTATCGCTTTGTCTCCCGATAGTAGTGACTGTACCGCTATCCGAGGCTCTCAGTTGTTCAGGTTTACATCATGCGAAGTCCGCAACTCCGCCGATTCAGTCCTGCAGAAAGTGGACCTCCAGAGAATGTGTTTTCTTCCGCAGAAAATGCAAGAGGTATGTCGTTTTTCTAAAGAGCTTGAGAGTCCAGTGGCTAATTCGCTTGGAAGACTGCAGTCAGCAAGTTTAATACCGACGACTATATTTGGCGTATGATGACGAATATTTCCCCAGGTCAAGCCTGAATATACGAGTAATGAAAATAGCTGTGGTGCTCACCTAAGGGATTTAAGAGGTTTGCTCACCTAAAGTGCCTGTTCATGTCTGGCCGGCCAAAATTCGCGTGCCATCCAAGCATCTGGCGGGGTAGCCAACCTGTCTAGATGACATTTGTAATGTTCGCGCAGCATTACAAATCTCACCGGGCAGCACGGCTCACCGCAGCGGAGAAGAAGTAAGCCGAAAAGCTGAAATCTGCCTGGCCTAATGCACCATTAATAGTCGATGCTTGGCTACTCTAATACTCATGCTGTTGGGCTTAAGCCCAGGCTGCGGTATAAGAGGTAACAATTACGATTACGACTGGCCTCTAGTCCTAGTCAACAGGTCCGCCAGTTCGAATCCGGCAAGCATCAAGAAATAAATTCAAGATTGCAACACTTCAACCTCAAATTTTTGTTTGGATTCCCTTTGTATCTCGGCTATGCGAAGTTGCCCCGCAGTCCTTTTTGGCCTGCCGAAACCTGACTCCTATCTGCTTAAGTACCGCAGGCAAAGCACACGGTGTTACCATACCTCAGTTCTTGACGTATTGATATACAGTCATCCTCCACATCTGCGCATCCCCCATTGCGCACGCACGCACCACCATCATGCTTCCCCCTTCCTCCCCGGTACTAGAAAGGGAAAGCGTTACTAAATTGCTACGTGGCGAAGGGTGGGGAACCTTGGAAGCAGTTTATCCAGCTGAAACCATGCTATCACACGCACTCAGATGAACCTGGTCCGCAAGAGTCTATAAAGGAGGAAACTGACTATGCCAATGGGTCGTGCTGCAACACACAGAATGCCCGCTGCAACACACAGAATGCCCGCATCTAGCGTGCTTGGAATCCCTGTACTCGCTGAGACATAGCCAACTTGGACACGCACGTCAATGCAGCGAAGACATGGACTGCGATACCCGCTATGAACGAGCTAGGTATCAACATATATGACAACGTGCGGTAATCGATACAGCCCGAAAGATTGTGTTGGAACAAACAATCGATAGGAGCAAGAGAGTAGTATACATGTGGAAACAGTTTGCAGCGCCTCATTGCGCGCGTTCGTATGGTAAACGGATCTACACGGTTGAACGGTAGTGGTCGAGCATCAAATACAGGGTCGAAAAGCTGCCACCAAGCCAGTAGGATACATGATCAGCGGGCCGGAGCCCTGCTTTTGCTGTACTGACAACGTTACCTGACTACGTTCGCCTGTTTCCGCAAGTCCGAGATGCGCAAAACAGTCTGCCCGTTCGACGCTCTCTCTACACAGCCAAGAAAGTAGGCTGTGCGATCACGCCACGCACATGCAGTTGCTAGGTATTTAAGCCATGACTGCTAGTATCTTTCTTTCTTTCTTCCCTCCACAGCCAACTCTAAGGAGTCCACGAAAGATCGCTTCGAAAGGAAAAATGACGTCTATCTTGAAGTCTCCAAGACAGGAGATCAGTGGAACCGAAAAACATAGAGGCCTAACCATGTGCTTTCCGGACTTAGTCTGGAAGACGTTCCTTTTTTCTTTACAATACTGGTCGGGCGATCCAAAACCGAATCAACATCTCCCTGCCCTCTTAACCTGTCCTTGCGTTTATTTGTTTGGTCTGTTTCTGTCTATAGTGTCTGATAGTTTTTGTCTTCTTCTCGCCATGTATATCCGCGTATTTCATTTCGTTTCGACATTAGACTCTTTCTTGACTGGACGATGTGTAGCGTCGTCCTGGCTGATGTCTGGACTGACGTCAGGTAGTCCGCTCTTTACAGCCAGAGAAGTACACTCAAAATGTTCGCCGAGAGGGTGGGCAGAAAGGGCCTTCATGATATGCAACGGGATGAATCACAGCAGTCAATCTCATATACCCAGTAGACCACCGTATTCTCAGTTGTGGAGGGGCAACCTCGTACACTCAGGCTGCTAAGAATGGGAGTTTGAGAACATGCGCAAAGGCGTCTATGCAGTCCAGTTGAGTCCTTTCGATGAAGCCTTTGTGTAGCTCCACCTCTTCGTTCTTGCATGTTATGCGGGGTTCATCCGTACCGCCTGAGCACTCGGCTTTGTGACAGACACGCCGTGAAGCAGTCGGCTGAAAATGTTAGACTAAGTACACAACAAGTTACATGTATAGCTGACCCGTCCAGCGAGCATTGCAGTGTGGAAGCAGCCTGATTCTGGCAGCTCAACTGTATTCAAATTCAACTCATTCAGTTGGGAGGAGAAGTTTGCAAGGAGCGAAGCATTGAGCGTCAGATGGGCAACAATCAGTGGTCCTTGTAGGCTCAGGCTTGAGGGTGATCTGCAATTTGAAATGGTCGTCAGTTTCTAGTAGGCCGATGGAAACCGCCGAAAGGTGCAGACGATACGAACAGTTGTATAGACACAGATTGCGGGACAGATTTTTCCTTCAGGGCAGGGCTTGCAGGTGACCGTAGTAGAGGGTTTGGGTCGAGGAGTAACCGTAGTCTGTGGGGGTAGCGTCAACATATAATCGACATGTAGGGTATGCGTCTTGCGATCTTACCGTGACCAGGATGCAGATTGCAGGACAGACCTTGCCCTCCTGGCAAGGTTTGCAGATGACAGTTTCATAGGGTTTACCTGCTTCGGTTGTCTGTACAGATTACGACGATGGCCATTGAACGATGTGTAGAACCAAACATTAGCATAGCTTCTTGTCAAACATGTACGAAAACGGTGTGGAAGGCCACGGGTACTCGATATAGCAAGCGGGGACACACAGTGGTAGGAGCAACAGCACTTCGAGCGGGACATCCACCTTCATTGTCCTCTCCTTTGTGTCCGACGGCCCTCAAGGTCATCGCCTGAAGGCCTCCCTTGCCAGCGACCCCATTGATGGCAGTCGTCTCGGATGGGATGTCGTCGCGGCGAGCGCGTACGGTCACCCTGGTAGGATAGATGGGAGCGCGAGCCCTGACTGTGACCCTGGTAGGGTAGATAGGAGCACGACGAGCGTCTAGATGCTGTTCTCCTCTCAGCGATGTGTCGGCCTGCCCGTTGGCAACGCCAATGGCCATGGCGTTCGCGAGGATGGGCAGGGATGCAATCGCAATTGCTATCACTTTCATCATAAAGTTTGTTGGGTTATGGTCAGTGAGGTAGTGATGGATGTCAAGTTGTCAAGAAGGAAAGGAGTCATCGTCATGTTTAGACGTCTCCTGTGCCGCCACCTCGGTCGAGTTTCGGCTGGCTTCCTCCACTCGAGAAGGGTACTGCACAGTCTCGGGGTGTGCATGCATGTCCAATCCGCGCGAGGTCGTTCAGAAGATCGTAAAACCAGTACATGATTGATAGGGCTTGGTTTGAAGGTCATCTCTTGACGGCCGGTCGCCATAGTAGGTCTGCGAAGGCGAATCCGTGCGAACCGAGTGCAGTTTGTCGAGACCACTACAAGGTCGCTACCTTGTATACTCCCTTGTAGCATGCGAGGACGTGTATAACAATGTGATACCCTGAAGCTGCATGCGTCCCGGCTCAACCGTTACTTCTGCCTGCCTTTGGTATCCACCAGTCTTCGATAATCTTGGTGATGAGATGTGTCAGTCCGCCACCCAAAACTCGGACCGATATGAATCAGCTAGAAAAGTTTGGTTCTCTCGTTCAGCCATACAGGTTGCGCTATAAGGCCATTATTGTTGATGTTTCATCAGAAGAGATGTCGACTACGGGACAACAGTAGGTTTCCAGAGGCGCTTCCGGATCCCTTTGTCTACTTCCTCGTCGATCGGGCTTCCACATGATGTCCAATGAAATCTACTCATTCCCAGTTGCAAGCGCACGACAAATGTTCAAAGCGCTGTTTCTCCACGCAGTATCTGGAACCCAAACTATGCGATTGGCAGGTTACGATAGGAAGGCAACTCGCGTCCAATGGCCGTGAAGAAGACACGGACCAATCAGTCTTTGTAGAGTGAGGAGGATTCCCGACGGTTAGCGGCAGAAGAATAATCACCGAGGAGGAAAGATGTACTTCATTCCTTCAAGCTTTTGAATTACATAAGAAGGATCAAAGCGTCTGAAGAGGTAGCAATCTGTTCCCTAGATTCGTGCAGGGGTGTTCTCCATAAAAAAAGAAAGACATCTTGAATTTCGTAACATCATACACAAAAAAAGAAAAGAATCAAGGGAATGGAGCCTTTCTCTTTTAGATATCGGTGTCTTTCTCGTCTGGTAGAGGAGCAGCGGCAGCTGCATCGAGCTGTGCCTAATAATCGGCCATAAGGGCAGCATCGATTTGTACCTCGGGAGGAGCCAGTAATGAGAAGCAAGCTTATACGCAGGAGATGCATAATTTACATAATCACGCAGACAAGCAGCGTCGTTGTAGTTCTTAGCTTCAGGTGTCAATGGCCTCCAGGTTCTGATATGATGGGATCATCTTCCCGACGATAGGAGATAGTAAAAGCCATCTATGCATCAATCCGCTCCTTTCCTCCCTTCCATCCCGGTCTTCTATACTGCTTTTGACAAGCGCAGAGCGGACTACCTTTCTTCAACCGCTTGCAGATGCAATCCGCCGACAGGATGGCATGGCGAAACTAGAAACGAGCGAGTTAGATGAGCCAAAGAAGGGCGTGGCAAAGGGAACGGCCAAGGCCGTGCTCTGCTGAAGCCACTGCGCACACAGCTACTGCGTCTACTCTAGCCTCTTCCCTCAAGCTCGAACGGCCATCGCCTCTCGCGCAAAGTCGCAAGTGGAATCTTTTTGAAGACTGGCGGTAAGAAAGCTGGTACTCCTAGCTCTAGCTATCAGTACAAGGCGCAGCACACAATACGCGACAGCCTGCCTCGAGCATCCATTCGTGATGTTGTTCACGGCCGAGGAGGGTCATGCATAGCGTATATAGCCTCCGATGCAGGCCCGGCGAGTTGCGTCTAGAGTTTGGTGCGGACTCCCAATTCTTGCTTGGCTTGATACGCTGCCCGTGTGCCTTGCTCAATCGCACCGTCGATAAAGCCCTTCCAGCCATCGGCCCAGTCTGTAGCCGAGCCGCGACCAAAGCATGCCTTGTAAGCTAATCGATTTCTGATGATAGTTGGGAAGGCAAGCTCACCACCTGAAGCCCAGAAAGTCCTGCCATGCCGCTTCTGACATTCATCAAGGTAAAGCGTGGTCCACTTGGCAGGGGCCATGGACCAGCCGCCCATAGCATATGGATCGGTGTACCATTCATGGAAAGTCTAGTCGTCGAGAATTGAGTCATCAGCAGGCGTTTCAGTGCTATGATGTACATAAGACTAACTGTCCGCAGTACCAGAGGCGGTAGCTCCTCATCGAAAGGCGCGAGAAGTTGGGGAAGCGAAGCAGGGGCCGATGAAGGAGTAACGTGCTGTGCATTGTCTGCCTCCTGCAAAAGAGGGAAGGGATTAGCCCCAAAATCGAAGCTCAGATGGAAGTCGGAACCAGTCGGCTGACACAACTGTACCCAACCAGGGTGCTGCTCCCGTTCTCCAAGGTCTGGTCTCCGTGCGCCATCACCTACATATCGCACCCTTTCAGATGAGATCTGAACAGTCTTCGTGCAAGTAGCTGGCTCACCAGAGGTAGAGGCGTCCCTTCAGTATACTGGCTACCGCTCCAAGAGCGATAAGCTCCATCTCGAATCTCGAAGTGCTGTGAGTGGAGGTCGTTAGCATCGTACCATACTTTACCAATGGGTGTGATATACCAGGCTGCTTCAGTAAACTTACAATTTTATCTCCTTTGTGTATGTGACCGATCTTGAAAGCCTCTGATCGCTTTTGGGACAACGGCGGCATGAACTGTTTCACGCAGAGGGCTCAGCAAGGAACGTGTCAAGGAGGAGCAAGGACGTGTTATGAAGGACGAGAAACTTACATTCACCCGATTCGCAACGTTAAGTGGGAGTGTGCAAATGACACGCCGGCTACGGAAGGCGCCAATGGAGGTAGTGACGGTGGAGGAAGTGGCCGTGTCCTCGACAGAAGACACAGGAGCATCAAAAGCCCAACTCAAATTGCCCGACTGTTGGGCTTCGCTGAACATGAGGCTGGAGGAAGAAAGTATGAGCTAGATATCGGCCGCAACAAAAGGGTGACGAACGAACTTTGCCAGATGTGTTGTTCCTTTTGCTATTTTATAGCCGGTGCACATGTCGAAAACAGATGTGAATGATTTGTTGGCGATCTGTCCATTTGACATTTTCAGCTTTGCCTAGGCCTATGCGTACGAATGGTTCGGCTTACGACAAACCACTTAATTGCCTCCAGAAACGAGGCCTGGTTGATGTTGGAGCCGGAAGCCAGAGCAAAGAAGGGAATGAGATATGCTAGCTCGGTCTCACTGAGCAGTCCTGCCGCTCGAACCTCTGCAACGCGGTCGGCTATCGTCATTTGGTCGTACTTTCTCAAAAGCTCTGGGTTGGACTGTATTGACCCAGTCAAGGCCGTCGGGATAGGGATCACGCTGGATGCGCCAATGCCATCCACGTCACAAAATTTGTAGTAACTGCGACCATGCCAATCAGGATCCAAGGCTCAATCTGGCTCTAGAGTGATGCTAGGACTCACGCGTCATTGAGCTTCGCAAGGTCCTCGGAGGGGATCTCGTATCGCTTCCCGTTCAGCAGAGTAACGGCATATGCTTTAGACTTGTGCGATCCGTCCGGAGTGTACTTGAGATCGCGTTCGATGCCATAACGCTTCAGTTCGCGCCAAACATAGCCTGTGGGTGTTCGTGCAGGAGTGCAGGGGTCAAAAAGGGTCCAATGTATGCTCATGACGCACCTGCTCAAATCCAAAGGACAGCAAACCGAAATATACCTTGTTGCCAGTGTACCCAGGTTCCGCCCATTTCGTACATCTCGCCATTCACACTGGCAGCCCATGTGCGACCGCCTACACGGTCGCGTGCTTCAACCAGCAGTACCGAGTGACCCTACAAGTGAAAAAAGACACAGCTTCAGTGAGTGAATACACGTAATACGTTTTGCAAGCAACAAGACGTACCGTCAAGCACAAGTCGCGCGCAGCAGTGAGACCAGCGAATCCAGCGCCAATGACAACTGCATCGTACAGCTTGCCTGGTGTGTAGTTGTGCTTTACAGGGACAACAGAGTCCGTCTCCAATCCGGTCGTGAGACCCTCTTGGGCAGTATACGTGTGACCTTCTCGGCTGCGCATTTTATTTGACCAGGTATGCCAGTTCTCAGGGCTAGTACACTAGTAGTCTTCAGGCCTTGCTTTGATAGTAGGACGGAGAGCATGCCTGATTCAGCTTCATAGTTTTAAACGCCTCGTTTGCGTTCGTATAGCAGCTCCTGCCAAATCATCGGCTTGACGTTTAGGTATGGTCAAGCCGGCGGTACCAGCGCCGTGTCTCCGATCGACTCTTAAGCGACGCGAAGCGACGGCAATACCGTCTGAAACAACGGCTCGGATCTGGACCGCTTCTATAGCGCTTACGCAAATGCGCGGCTTCCGCGTGCTTGTGTATGATCAACTGTGCAGCTCTAAGGGTCACGGAGCCGTCGGCCGGGGGTGTTATCATTCAGTGTAAACATCCCGCACCTGGAAGGGACCGGAGCCTCTGATTCGTCGGCCAGCTCTCTCTCCGCAGGTACAGCGCACCTGCGCAGTGCTATCAGGTATAAGACCCCGCAGTACCGTTCCGCGATTTCTCTATCTGAAGCTAACCAAAACGGTCTCGGGTCTATTTCCTCTTTTCCCGTATCTCTTTCTTCTCTTCCTGCCCATTTTAAGCAGTGGAAAGCCTTTTACCGTAAAGAAGGCTTGCAGAGACTCAGCCAACCTCGTGCGAAGGAAGACACCGGTGAAATACGCATACAGACAATCATCAGATGTCGGATACGACAGGCATTAGCCCAATTGGGTTTCAGCCACCCTCTGGAGACAGCGATGACGGCTTCTCCAAGAAGAGCCCCGACAACGGTTTGGTTCTCAGCACCATTATGACCGCAAATGCGAAGCCGGCGACGCAGATGGTCGAGGATACCGAATTCCAAAGCGGAGACATGGATGAAGACGATCTCCGGCTCGCAACGATGGGCTACAAACAAGAGATGAGACGAAGCATTGGGCTGATTGGCATCATCAGCTGTAAGTAGCAATCGCCAGCCTAGTTATAATTAGGCGTACTTCCTCAACTTTGAACATAGTTGGCCTTGTATATTGACAAATGTTCTTGACTTACACAGTATCATTCTCCATCTTGAGTCTGCCTTTCGCTATCACGACAACCCTTTCATACGGTCTGATTGCGGGAGGTCCAGTAGCTTTGATCTACAGGTAAGGGCAAAGCCGCTCATTCTCTTCTTCTTGCGGATGGACTGACATATTTCACCATAGTTGGATTTTGGTTACCTTTGCAACGCTAGCCTTGATATTGTCGCTAGCCGAGATCTGCTCCAGATACCCGTGAGTGGTCCTATACCTGAAATAGGCTTTCCGCTAACTGACTTGTCCGTCTGATCAGAACCGCCGGCTGTAGGTTTATTAACTCCGTTGGCTTCTTGTCTCGATGTTGTTGGCATATTCCGCCGGCATTCGAGACAGTACGCGCGAAGAATACGCTGATCCTCCATTCTCAGCGGTATACTACTGGACTGCTATCCTTGCACCCCGGAATCATGCACCGCTGTACTCCTGGATTGCTGCATGTGCGCCTTGGCTCCTTGACTGTAGTAACATTGCATGCTCACGAATTGCTACTTTAAGGGCTCAACATCGTTGGAGAATTATGCGGCTTAGCTGCAATTGAATTGTGAGTCCTGACACCTTGCATCTTGCTGTAAAATTAAGTATCATATTCTGGCAGCTCGCTGGCTCAATTCATTTTCGGCCTCGTTGGGGTGTTCCACCCAGACTTTGTCGCTACTGCTTGGCAGGTCAGTGCATTGTTTTCCTTCCAAGCTGAAGTGAGCACCATAGACTGATGCGCATGGGCTCTACAGGTCGTCCTGCTATATTGGGCATGCTTGGCGTCTTCTCTTATTATGAATTTGCCAGGTGGTCATCCAAAATACCTCGACCGTGCAAGCACCTTTGCAATGGTGTGGGCAGGTGTGTGCTGAACAGCTCGTACGTAGCAATAGGTCTCAGCCTGATATTCCATTCCTCTACACAGTTCTCGGGCTTCTCATCATTGTACCTACCTTACTGGGAACGTGTGGCGACCGTCACGATGCCAAATATGTCTTTACATCGTTCGATCCATCATTTACCGGTTTCCCAAGCGCTTGGTCCTGGCTCCTTGCCTGTATGACACCGACATATTCCATGATCGCAGCTGGCAACGTTGCTGCGTTATCTGAGGAAGTCCACCAGCCGGAAAAGCAGATACCTAAGGTGAGGGAGAGGTTTATGTGGACGCCTCTGAAACATAAGGCTGACCACCTGTCTGATAGGCAATGTGGATACCTGTTGCGCTTAACGGCATTCTAGGTACATGTAAGTCGCCTTGACGAAGTCAGAGAGGCACATGGTAATGCCCTAAATCAAAGGTTACTTTTACAGTTTTCCTCATTGGCCTATCTTTCGTCCTTCCCGATATCGCAACGCTATTGTCAGTGCCGTCTGGACAGCCTGGACCCTTGATGTTCTTCCTTGTAACAGGAAGCAAGGTAGCGACGGTTTTCTTAAGTCTTCTCATACTTGGCGGGTGCTTCGGCAGTGGCATTTTCTCAGCTGCGTGTCTTTCGCGTTTCATCTACGGCTTCGCCCGTGATGGCGGTGTACCGGGATCCAACTGGCTAGCTCGCATTCATCCGCGTACAGCTATTCCCGTCAACGCCTTGATCGCGCAATCAATCGTAGCGGGGCTTTTGGGCTTAATTTACATTGGTTCAGCTGCTGGTAAGCCGTCTGGCAGCATTTGCCGCAGTTTGGCTCTGCGGCTGATCCACGTTATACAGCCTTCAACGCACTCCTTGGTTGTGCCATAGCCTGCCTCTGCGCATCGTTCATGATGCCCATCGCATTAAGTGCTTTCAATAGGCGCAAGGAAGTCAAGGAAGCGGCTTTCAGTCTTGGTAAGCTTGTCATGCTGCAACGTGTTGCCCAACCTGACATGTGCTTCAGGAAAAACCGGGTATATCGTCAATGCTGCTGCACTCCTTTGGGGCCTGCTCGTACTTGGCATTTCATCAAGCCCGTTGTCGAAGGCCCCTACGGCGTCATCGATGAGTAAGTTGACTGTCGCGTACTCTCGTAGATAGGTAGCTAATACTCCGGGCCATCAGACTACGCATCCGTGTTCTTTGTCTTCTTCGCAGTTGTTTCTGGCGTATGGTATCTTGCCTGGGGTCGCCGGCATTTCAAGGGCCCAAATGTTACTAAAGGATTCCATTGAACATCTTGTAGACATCTTCTAATAGCTTATATCAGGGGTACCTTGATGTGGATGATTCGCGTCGCCCTTTGGTAATTTCACCAGTAACAACGCTTTCTAGGCTTTCCATGGGATCACGAAATTTTAGGGAAACTTCTCTTGTGTAATCTTACTTTCTGTTGGTTATGGCAAATGCATGCTCGTTTTGGTTACTCCCTACCAGCTTTTGCCGTCGCCTAGAGTCGCTTCCCATAATTGCCAACGGCCGTATTGGCGCGTAATCGCCACTTTGCGACGCACGACGTGCCCATTTTCCTGTCTCTCTGTCCTCATTCATTTTTGTTCTATTCTCAACACTTCACGTAATAAGCGGGACATCGGGCCATCTCCAAGCACCAACTTGCATACCAGAATGTCCAATCCTGCCATCCAGATCTACCACAATATCAAGGACTCCAAGCTCGTGAATGCGTTCCCTGGCGCCTTCTACCGTATGTGCCAGCACTACGTATCGAGCGAGCGCGCTCTTGGCTGGCTGGCTGGCTGGCTGGTTTGTATACGCGAAGCTGACACTTTTTGGTCACCGGCTCGCCTAATACCTGTAGGAGACCTTTTTCAAGGTCACGAGCAAGAGCCTGATGGCCAGTACACTAGCGGGTTCTTGAGGAACGAGGCGGTCACGGAAGGGTTTGAATACAAGCTCGAGTACACCGAGGTATGATTGATGCAGCTCGATCAGTGCCTCAATTTAGCATGCTACCATTTGCCAACGACATGTACTCGGTCTACAGGTCAAATATATCATCTCAGGCACTCTTATTTACCGTCAGTTTGGCGAAGTTGGAGAAGCCCAGGCTGGAAGTATCGTTTGGCTACCAAAGGTGAGATACCTCACCAGTCATGAGCACTGCCATTAGTAGTCAAGCATGCACTGAAATACTGCCTCCCTTGATCTAGGGTGCCGTTTTCGATATCATGCCGGGGTCCGACTTTGAATGCATGTAGTAAGTAACAATACCGGTCCGAACACACACCATGGACATCCATATTGATAGACTGTTGTTGCCTGCAGCTTTTCAATGAGGAAACAACTTTATGTACCGTCCCATGCCTGAGCTCGATAGCAACCTTGGCTCAAGCTGTAGCTAATCGGAGCTGTGTAGCCTAGACTGGTCAGCGGAATACGGGCCCAACAGCGGGAGTGAAGCCTATCTTTGAGCTACCTGGAGCGTTGCGCTGAGTAGCACACGATGTGAGGTGACGTGGGCAGAAGTGACCCTTCTCAGGTTTCTTGATGTTCATACGATTCCATTTAGGCCTTTACTGTACTTGAACATTGCCAAGTATCCAGTACGAGAGGATCATGTTCTTCAGCGAGGAACCGCCTACGGTACTACAGGGCACATAGGAAATGACGGTCCTAGTGCAATATGTATAGCCTCGACTGTGGGGAGCTTGTGTGCATCTTGTGGATATTCGCAACATCCTCTTCGTTCATTGCAGCAATCCGTACCATCCACTGGTACAGTAGATACGGTAAATCTATCTCATAAAAATAGTATCATTGCTACCGAAGCGAAGATTGTAAATTATTCGAGCATCCAGAAAGATAAAGATACCATCATCTCGGCTCCTATATCCTGAAGAGATCTGTGCAGCCAAGCCGAGCCAAAACAGTAACAAAACCTGTGACAGCCATAGAGTCTCATCGTGTTCATTCGTCGATGCAGTCCCTAGCTCACCCGCCGGCGCTCAGAAATGGGTGCTAGATGACTGCTTGTTCCGGTTGAGTATACAGTAACAGGAAACGCAACCACAGGCACTGCGCTCGGAAAGAGATGCACGAAGAGCTAGAAGGTAGACGAGCTGTCCTGTGGGGTATAAGTTAGGCCACCCCAACGAACGCGCCACCGGGCGACTTCGCCCGTTGATTCCGGCTGGACGTAAGCGCCAGCTGTTGTTGCTCATCGTAAGCTTGTGTTCTGTGACCCAACCTTGAGTACGCCTGTTGAGTCTCGAGCAGTTATCGAGTCTTGATTGTGCACTTCCCTTGGGCTGCGAGTTCGTCTTTTTTTGAAAGGCATCTTTTCCGAACCTGCTGTCCTTGTTACAGTACTACTCGTGTCACGAACCACTTGAAACCATCGGTACATCAACGTCGACGTGATGGTACCAGCACACCATTCGAGCATGTCCCCGCGTTCTGGCTTTCATCCTGTCATTTCGACCGAGCTATCGCAGCGTCGACCGCATGGCGCGAGCTGTTCGCTGCCTCTGCTGTATGCACTTAACAGCACATCATCCTAGACCAGTATCAGATACGACAGATACACTCTGACGGATATTTAGTGTATTCGCAACGTTCATCGGATGAGTATGGTAGTATTGAACAGCATAAAGGCAACGGCAAGTCGATCAAGCGGAGCTCTATCCGTCGGTGGCCAGCTCGACTTTGAAGCGCCAGTCTCGCAGGCGGATCCAGAGAAGCAAGCATGCGCATTGATGGCTATACCTAATGCAAGCTCATCAAACTCAGCTACTCCGCCTCCCGGCTATGGAGTATCTGCTGTGGACATCAGCGTGGAGCTGCCACTCCATGTTCGCTATCAGGAACCTGTAATTTCGAGATATCCCAGCAAGGACGGTAGACAGGGCCATGGAGAGCGATGGTGCATCAAGAAGCCACTCCCTGAAGAAAGACAAAATGCCGTGAATGTTACTATCGACTGGCCATGCGTGATCTGGGCGTGCGAAAGCGAGCAGCCGTCATACATTAGATCTACATTATCATTTTCGTATGCACAAGTCTAATATATTACCTTCTTTGTAAACAGCTTCTCACCCTACAAGCTGATGGACGACTCATCCTCCTGTATAAGTCAATTGCCACAACAACTTCGCTCTTCGCTTCCAACCTTTTCACCAGCCCATCCGTCCACAACCCATCCATACCATTACTTCTTACCTTCTGCTTCAAGCTCAAATTCAATGTTCAACCTGGAAGATCCACCGTCACCGTCCCCAATGGTGTATTAGGTGATTTGAGAATGGTCACTTTGGTCAAGGCAGCTGTCTCTTGGTTAGCGTTTATGCTTTTAGAAAAGAAAAGAAAAAAAACGACAAGGCGAGATCGACTCCAGCGTTGCGCTTGACGATCAAGAAGAGAGCCGAGCAATGAACAAGCTCGTATCAGCAGGGCAGCTGCGAGCCGCACGAGTCGAGGAAGCGACACTCGCACAGGAGCAGCGAAACAGGAAGGCAGTCGCACAAGCTGCAGCTGAGGCCAAGCGACTCGAAACAGCTGGCGAAAGCCAAGCAGCCGCAGCATGAAATGGTCAAGACGGCAGAATACTCGAAATGGGATGCTGAAAGGCTTGCCCCCATACAATGCCCAAGGGGACGCGATGGCAAAAAGCAGACTAAAAGGTCCGACCAAATTGCACGATAAGTACCCAACCGAGACTAAGTAATCACCACAGGAAGCACGGGCAGAACAACGCATGCCCTCAATCCGTGAACTGTATCCTCTTGCTGTTGATGCTGACCGCCCCTCCTGACTACCTCAGATAAACTCTTATTCGTTTTGACCACCCTTGTGCTCGTGAGATGACTGAGACAGATCCATGTGCTCATACCAGACCGCTCATGCAGCATTATCCTACTGATACAGGGTCTTTTCGTAGATCTGGAGCCGAGAGATCAGTTCTACTACGTAGACGCCTGGTGCGCACGCGAATCGATGGAACTCTGATTTGGCTTACATCATGTGAGGTCTGGTATCCAGCTAGCCATTTCCCAAGAAAGAGGCCAAGAACATAGTTGGCCGCGCGGCCGGTATGCAGTGGAAAGTCCTGAATGATAACATCTGCATCGTACATGTAGGTCATCGCATGGACTATGTTGGGCTTAGTATCTTGAAGGGCGTTCGAGTGCAAGAAGCCGTAGAAGTTACGGACGAAATGACCATCGAAGCCCGGATTGGGGCCACCCTGAACAGTGATAAGTACCTCGAGATCTTGAGCATCCTTCTTGTCGCACCAGACTATTTGATGTTGGACCGCATTCAATCAATAAGAACGGTAGCTATTTCATTCGAGCAGCTCTTCGAAGGTGCTGAAAAAGGTGCTGAAAAGGAAGGGGAAAATGCTCACACGTATGCGGAATTCCAGGCTTGATGACGACCTTCTGACCTGGCGTGATTGAGCTGACTATTCCGTCAAGGAGGTAGTGCATAACCCCTTTTTCCTAAGAGGGATTGATGCGTTTTTAACACATGGACACAAAGGCCATGGGGACTGACACGTGCGCCGAGTACTCACCACTTCAAATATTTCCTGGATATGTTCAATCTACATCAGTCACCCAGAGCGCGGAAACGTCAATTGTGACGAAACACCCCTTACAGTCTGGTAGAGATGCCACTGCCAAACCAACACGAAATCAGTCTGGAACGAGTGCAGATAGGCCTCTGCAAGTTCCGGGTACGTACGTGGTAGGGAGGAACAGCGATCGCTTCTCTCGAATTAGTAAAATGAGAAGTGTGACTGAAGACCTGGCTGGAAGGAGATGAGACACGTAAAGTCAGCATGGTGCTTTCGAAATAGTGGCCAAGCAACTGGCTCATTCAAAGAACGCTTTGAAATGTACCGAGATGTGTAGTGATGCTCATCCCATGACTTGTCCCACGTCTGTTGTCGGCAAGAGTGTGAGTATGCATGCAGAGTGCAGTTGTGCGACCGATAGCAAGCGCTCACTTTGAAAGCGCCGCCGAAATACATGAGACTAACAAGGACACGGGGAAAGATGTAAGTGAATTGCTTTGATACTTGCTTTTCTGAATTCACTGAGAGCAGCCTTGCGCACCTTCCATCCTCTCCTCTCTCGAGCTTCAGCATCTTCACCTTAAGTTCATGAGGAGGAGGGCATACACTTCTTCAGCTTTATCTAAGCAGACCGTCTCTCTGTCTCGAAAAGAAACCCACCGACCTTTGGAAAGAGTACATTCATGGCTCGTAATTTTTGGTAGTTTCGACTAAAGAATTGAGCAGGTGAACCTAAGATTGTGATCAAGATTGTGAGCGGAAGCGACCTCCTGTTGCCGTAAGAGCCCTCTTCGTAATGTATCTGTAGTATTGGGACTCCTGGTATTAGTGCCTGATGCGGGGCGGCCTTTCGACGGCCGTTGCAAGTGACGCTTGATCGAGACTTTGGGATCAGTCATCAGGTTACCTGACGGCAGTCGACACAAGGTGGTCTCTGAGCTAAGCGACCGGACGAGCTTCACCGCGCTTACGTTTTCAGCCAGCGCAACGGCAGTAGGCGCATGTTCTGGCGGCTCCGCTAAACCAGTACTAAAATTTTGCCCCAAGTCATGAACATGCAGCTTTCAGGTCAAGCCAAGCCATACAATACCGAGTTTTGCTGAGTTGCGTTACAAACTTTGCGGTACTGTGCTGTACTGTGCTCGGCTGTGCTGTATTGGCGAGACTTCCTTATTGTCGTCGCACTACAGGTGCTCGGTTCCGCACGAAGACAGGGGTCACCTGCAGCGTGCCTGCGGTGCTCATTGGTTGTGGAAAGTAATGGAGCCACAGAATACCGTTTACTGTGCGATACCAGTACAAGCAATGTGACGCTGCGAAACTAGAATGCCTACACCATTCGCCTAAAATCATGGTTGTCGAACGCTTTCCAAGTCAGCATACCGCTCCAAGTTCTACTACCGACCACTGAGTACTAGCTTTCCTGAGATTGTCTGGAAGTAGCTGACCAACTCATTACGGCAAGCGCTGTTCACGGATAGGGTTGATTGTGATGACACGCGTCTGGGCGGTAGACATCATGACGTAATAATCAGCATAGCACGATGAGTAGAATCACTTGATGGCCATTTGGTAGCTTACCTGGGTGAACTCGCGCAAGCCCTCGATGCCATTGAACCGGCCGTAGCCACTCTTTCCGAAGCCACCATGTGGATATGTCTGTACGTCATGCACGCTGGGTCCGTTGATGTGTACCATACCGGCATGTACCTTTCTCGCCAAGGCATGGGCTCGGCTCTCATTGGACTGTGAAATAAAGGTTGTAATTCAGCCGGCGCTCTGAAACTTTCTTGAATGCTGAAGAACCAACACTGTAAATCGCTGCCGCAAGACCGTATTCGGTAGCGTTGGCCAGTTGCAAAGCTTCCTCATCCGTCTTGAAGCGGTTCAATGTCGTTGCTGGACCAAATATCTCTTCCTCATATAGCCTGGATATATATGTTGGTCAGAGTCAAGCTCTGCACGACATATGTTCTCATTTCAATGCTCACTGCATATCAGGAGTAATGCCTTCAACAACGATGGGCTGAACGACGTTACCCTCGACGCGGTGTTCGCCAGCTGCGACTCTGGCGCCTTTGCTCAGAGCATCTTGAATTAGGCCATCGATGCGTTCGGCTGATCTGGTGCTGAACACACCGCGACAAGCGTGACCTTCTGCACCCGCCGTTTTGCTGCTGAGGTGCTTTTTGAGCTCCATCAAAAATTGGTCGGCTACTTTGTCATGCACGATTAGACTATCCGTTGACATGCAGATTTGGCCCTATGAATGAGAGCGAAAGTCTTCACATGAGTGAGCTAGTACAGCCTGCTTGCTCTTTCGGAACCTACCGAATTGACGTATCCCCCGAAGGCAGCGCATTGTGCAGCAGCTGCAACATCCGCGTCCTCCAAGACAATGAACGGCGCCTTGCCACCAAGTTCCATGCATGCTGGCTTGATGTGTTTCCCGCACAGTTCTCCCAGTTTGGAACCAACGAAAGAGGAACCTGTCGAGACGGTAAGCGTTAGCTAGAAGTTTAGGAGGCTGTGGCATAAATCACACTGTCTGCCAAGCTTGTTATGAACTTACCAGTGAAATTTAATTTGCCCACTGCTCGGTGTGCGATGATGGCTTCGCAGACCTGTGTCTCGACGATGATTAGCATTCGGTCTATACGTACCATTGTCTCAGCAGAACGCACCGCTGGAGAATCTTCTGGCGCAATGTGAAGGACGTTGAGCACTCCCTCTGGTAGACCCGCTTCTGTCAGAATTTCGGCAAGGAACGTATGAATTTTGGGCGCGTATTCGCTGGTCTGGAGGTGCAGGGGTAAAGACTTGGTTAGCTGGGCTGCCAGGTAGCCTCGTGGATGCTGTAACCAACCTTCATGACCACAGTATTGCCGGCTGCGATAGCATTCACGAAGGATCGACTTCCAAGGTAGAGGGGTGCGTTCCAGGGAGCAATGCCTTCGGGAAACAGAAAGCATGACAATCAGAGATGCTGGGTCTGCAAACAGCACCCTAGAAGGGGAAGAGACTTACCGAAGACGACTCCGAAGGGAACTCGGTCGATATAACCCCGCTTCCCGTGCTCGCTGATTGCAATTTCGCCCTTGAGTGACGTGATCACCGCCGCTGTCTCTTCTAGGTTTTGCACCGTCAAAAAGTGATCAAAGCCAGCATATTCGGCAGTTGAAGTTGTCTCTGTCACCGAGATCTTGACAAAATCTTCCTTGCGCGATTTCAGAATTACGGCGGCGCGCAGTAGTATTGCTCTACGCCCAAGTGGCGAGTAATTCTCCCAGACTTTGAGACAGCACACAAGCAAACACAGGAAGGAAGGTCAGAGTGATGTAGATTTCCAAAAGAAAGCAGCGGAAGGCGCCTTACCTTTGGTGTATGCCTCTGCTGCTTTTTCGACAGCCTGAATGGCTTGTTCTGGTTGAACGCAGTCTACATTGTACTGAAAACGAAAAAGGGCAGAGTCCTCGATGTAAGCTGTCTGAACAACGTCTTAAGCTAGCCGGGCGCCAAAAGTTTCCGACTTGCCAGCAATTTTCCGGTATGAGGATCGTTCAGAGCATATTGCTTAGTGAGATTGGCGAAGGGCTTATTGTTGAGAATGCATGGAACGGTAGGCCGTTGTGTGAACTTGTTACCCGTAGCGCCAATCGTGCGAGCAGAACTCGACGCGTATCTCGTATAGGCATGTCGGCAATGGAATCGCGGCGACTCCAAGTATACAGGCAGCTGGGTAGCAGATGATTGGCTCGCCCTACGTAAAGCTTTGCAGCGATACATGGTGTGCTTGACGGGCTGTTTGAAGGATGGTTGCCTGTGTATAAGGGGCCAGTCCAGTCCCCACTAAAGTGATGCAGACCGTCTTTAGTAGTAATCACCTGCTGGCGGTTACGGTTTCTTGCACTGGCGTCTCTGGTCCGGGCCAACTCCACTGGCATTTAAGCGACTCGAAGCGACGGACGTTCCCCACCGCGGACGCAGACAGCATCGTAATGTACCACAACCCCGCGGCCGTGCTGGCTTGTCTAGAGGTCTGGATCGTGTCCATATGTCATCTGCCACATATAACGGAGCTTGGTGAGTTCAGTTTGCCAGGCAGTTGAGGGTCAAGAAGGAATGAACTACCGATCACTTCAGTTGCCCACATATACTACTCGCACTACTACTGAACGATATTGAGCCACAGAAACACACGAAAGGCTTGAAAAGCAAGTCTATTGGACAGCCCTAACACAGCTTCACGCCGTGCCTTCACATTTCTCATACAGATGAGTGTCAACATCGCAAGCTCGGTGGCGAATCAAGCATATGCGGCACCTTTTGTACGGGTCGCCTCTCGAGCTCATTTCGTAAGAAGAAGCATGAAGCGATACAGATCACTTGCGACACACGCTACTGTGATGCATAAGACTCCCGCCAAAACCGACGTTCTTGTTGTCGGTGGCGGCCCCGTTGGGCTCTTAATTGCCTATCAACTCAGTCGCTTCAAGTGCTCGACTGTTATCGTGGAAAAGGAAGACAAGCCTAATCTACCTATCTATGGTAAGCTTCTGTATCATAGTCTATCAACATTACATTGGACCGGTGGCGAATTCATCACTGATATCTCTTCTTCTGTTTGTGCAAACCCTACATAGGCCGGGCAACGACACTCTGGGTCAGGAGTCAGGAACTTCTCGACCAGCTTGAAGTTTGCGAAGGTCTCTTGGATCACGCCTGCTTCACCAAGAACGGTGTAAACTACCGCAATGGTAAGGCTGTACCAGGAGGGTGAGCTAGCATACGGCAAATCCCGAATCCTGACATCGTTCATGCCAATGACTGACTATCCCATTCGAATTTAGCATGCCATTTGGGCAGGTAAAAGAAAGATCGAATCAGAGCATAAAATAATGCGATTATCGAGCTAATTCGTTGGTGACCTCTCATCAGCGCATGGACAAACATGGCGACACCAGATTTGGCTTCTCGTAGGTACCGCTCAGCTTCAGCAAGCGTATATATGAATTATCCGCAGCTGACTCGCGGATCTTCCTCACCTTCTTTCACAGTCTTCACCTCCGTCAACGTCTGGTAGAACGAACGTTCGAGAATGCTCTTGAGCAGTATGGAGTCCAGCCACGGCATCAGCACGAACTGCTGGCATGGAAGACAGAGTCGCACGAAGAGTATCCAGTGCATGCCACTCTACGCGACAACGTCACCCAAGAAGAGTATCAAGTACAAGCCAAGTACATGGTTGCAGCCGATGGTGGGAGGTCCTTTGTAAGAGAAACAGCCGGGTAAGCCTGTCTCCTACAGTCGCAGTCCATATCAGTAGCGTTAACGTTGCTCTGGAATACTACTCAAGGATCGGTTTCCCCGGCGATCGCAGCAGCGCCGAATGGATTCGCATGGATGCGCTCGTAGAAACAGATATGCCTTCTCCTCGGACACTCAATTCCATCCAGAGCGATTCGCACGGTCTAGTACTGTGGTGTCCTATTGACGAAAGCAAGGTCCGCATCGGCTACGTTTTCAGTCAGGCACTGCGCGAAAAGTATAATTACAAGGTTGATGAAGAGACGGTCATGACTGAAGCCAAGCTCGCTCTTGCGCCATTCAAGCTGGAGTTCAAGAAGCTGGATTGGTTCACATGCTACGGTATCGGGCAGCGCATAGCCGACGAGTTCATCAGAGACAGAATTATCCTAGCCGGTGATGCTTGTCATACACACTCTTCCGGCAGTGCTCAAGGCCTCAACACTGGTATTCTAGATGCGTGAGTCGGATTCATGCGCTTCCTTTACACGTCATGCTAAGGAAGAAACTACTCCAGTGTGAACCTATCCTGGAAACTGGCAATGCACTTGCGAGGCATGGCTACTGAAGCTCTTGTCAAGACTTACGAGGAAGAACGAAAAGCAGCAGTCCAGCAGGTCATTGATAACGACAAAATCATCGCCACTCTCATCTCCGGTGACCTCCCCCCTAGATACAAGGACCGTAAAGAGCATCCTCGCGACATTTTGGACGAGTTTCTCACCTCCTCTAGTACTATTGACTTTACCATCGGCCTCGGTGTGCAGTACGCGCCGGGAAACCTGATCAATGGCAGATCGGCGCAGCGCTCTCTTGCTACAGTCGTTCCGGGCATGAGAGCACCAGAAACCTACGTCACTCGCTTGGCAACGAACGAGCGCGTTGCTCTTCAGCGCATTATGCTGAATACCGGACACTTCCATGCAGTCATCTTTTCTGGAGCTCCTGCCAAGACTTTCGAAAAGCTTCAGAAGTTGCAAGACTACCTGCTACAGCTGGAGAGCTTCACTACGCGGTATGGCACAAATGTCATCAAGCTGCTTTGCATCGTTGGTGGCAGTGGTTCATCAGCCAGCGACGCTCTCGATGGCCTACCAAGCTTCGGGCGTACATACTATGACACTACCCTTGAGGCTCATCAGGCGTACGGAGTAGATACTCACGCCGGAGCTATAATCATATTCCGCCCAGACGGCTATATTGGTAAGATCGCGGCACTGGACAATGGCGCTGATGTAACACAGTACTTTGACACGTTTTTGGTCGAGAGCACGTCGGGACAGCGGGACGTGAGCAAGGTATTGCCGCTGCCTCTTGTAGACGCAGGACTTTAGCGGATGCAGGCAACTATGCGTGTTGTAGATAGTAGGCGGATGTAGTAAGACCTTGACCAAGCTCGAGAGCATCGCATGTTGCTAGTCTGGAGACTAATTCAGGCGTCGAAGGATGTATTCGCGCTCGAATTGCAGTTTCTGAGTGGTTTTGCCGTTTCACATCGTATAGAGTATATCCAAGCTAAGTACAATGTTGTGCCAACCTCCCAGCAGGTACGGACGGTGGGACGACCCTTGGATATCAAAGCGATTTATTTTTCTTCACCAGGAAGCGGGAAAGATCGCCCAACGGTAGCTCAAAAGGCATGCTCGCGGAAACGAAAATGAGGCTTGCGGCAATGTACCATGCACTAATACAACTGGCGAAGCCAAATGCTCCCCCGATTTTGAAGATTGTCGTAGGATCTTGACCGCTAGCCAATCTGAAGTAGGCCGCAGCGATGCCGAAGAATGCCATACACAAAGCAAAGAACAGGACCACGAAAGCTACATTGGTACGCATCGATGCAAGGAGGCTGCGCAGAAATGCATCGTTGTGGTATAATCTTAATGTCAGTGTTGTGTAAGCTGGGAAGAGAGGACAAGATCCCAGTGAAGTGGACGCACAATATGATGGTTAGAAACCCCCAACAGACCAAATAAATGCCCATCGCATCCGCAAACCCAGGTTGCATGTATCCGTCATGGGTACTGCCGGTGTCGCTGAAGGAGGCTGCGATACCAAGGGAAGGCTGCTCGATAATGCCCAATGAAGCATAAAAGGCTCCATACGCAGTATAGACCAGGAAGCCAAACGCTTCGCCCAAGAACTGGGATTGCGGATGCCGTTAGCACACGCTTAGCTGCGGATTTGACTGGAAGAATGAGCTTCTCACCCAGTCCATGAGACCCGCTATCATCAAACAAACGCCCCCTAGCATGAAGAAGGGACCGACGCTGACAGTCGAGGAGAGATAACTAGCTGCAATGAGGATTGAAGTCTCAGCCCGAGCTATGTGAAACACTCAGTCAGTCAGAAGCAGCCACTGCCACTCACTTGATCCGAAAGACATGAGATACATAGTGAGGGGGGTGAAACACGTAATGTAGCCAATGATGCCGCTTTAAGATTCGCATGATAGCTCAGCCGTGATTGACAGCCTTGAGTTGGCTGTTTTTAGACCTACAGTGCTGCGGGAAGATACATGGTATAAGTGGATGTAACCAACTGCTCAACAAAGAAGCATCCAATTTACCTGTTGGGTCAGGAAAGCGCCCGTGTTTATCGGCATGCTCGGCTGAAGCAGTTGCTTCAGAGCTACCTTGCAAGGATCGCAAGGCTGAGCCACGATCTAGCAGAGATGGCAATAGTGTGTAGCAAAGATCATAGCTGCGTCAGCCAACGATATCATCTCGGGGCCAAGCTGTGTGCCGACGCTTCGATGGTGTCGTTGGAGGGAAAGCTTCCAAACCTTTGCTGTCGCCGCGCTCGCGAGTGTGTCCCATCTCCTCATCCACAATGCTGGACCGGAGAACAGATGCAGCGATCATTACAAACAGTACGCGAGTCACTGGTCGAGGCTTGTCAACGCATCAGATTTGCTTTGGATGCTCCAGTGCACAACACAATAGTGGGTGCTTACAGTATTGCCGCCGTCTACGATGACCCCTCTTTTGCGTAATATATGGACGTTATGGGATAGCTACGACGAATGCAATAAGGTGACGGGGCTTAGCTGTCAATATTGAATGTCAGCATCTCAGATCAGCCACGAGCGCCTCGGGTCGCTACACGTCGCTGCAGCAAAGATTTCTCGCGCATCGCCTATTCGCCTATTCGCGCCTAACGGCCGTCCGCACCCGGCCGGGATATATAATACGCATGCGGCGAGGATACCACCACTCGTTGCTCAGTTGGAAGAAAGGCGCGTACCCCATAATCACGGTCTTTGTATGATGCTATCGTAGCCATTGTAGCTTATACATGGAGAGATTCCGCTTGCTCGGGTGGCACCTTCGTCCTTTTGCTTGTGTGAAGGACCGCCAGGTTTTGACGGTATTGGGGCCCAGGATCGCGTCTTCTTACCAGTGCAAGGGAATACGCTTCGACTCTGACCCCTTCCCATGCCCGGACTTGTCAACGGGGGCCAATTGGACCTCCAGACGTCGTCCGCCGCCTTGAACTTCCAGTCAACTCTCCAGGGACACCCCTAGCCATTTTGTCCAGTTACTCCTTGAGTCGACCAGACAGGATTTGGTGGTTTGCAGAAAGCCGGCTACTTGGCTGCAAAGGTACACCCACTTCATCGCAAGCTACCTGAAGGAAGCTCTCTCGTATCTTCTCGCTAGTCTCGAAGATGTGGCGAGTTCGACTTTGAAAAGCAGTTGGGATCATGATAAGCGCTTTTGTCAGACTGGGACATCCCTACATGCCGCTCGAATACAGAATTCTTATTTTTGAAGATCAGTCTCAGTTCATCGCATAGAGCTCTCTCTGAAACTTTGCAGACTTTGTGGACCCTTTGTCAGGATGTTTCACAAGGTGATGCCCAAAGAATCATTGAACACTGCATGTCGCCTTTTGTTCGCCTCCTCTTCAGCCGGGGCCGGCATAAAAGCTTTCCTTTTGTTCAATGTCACGTACTAACCTGTGTACGAGGCAGATAGCTTTTGTCGACGTGCAACTTGGATGTTAAGGCGGGGGACCGGCATAAACTCACCAGCATGTCAATGAGATCACTTCTCTGAAGTCCCACATCCCGAATCAACCTCACTACGAGCGGTAAATGAACGGCATACTTCCAAGCAGGCGCCGTTTCGAAAACTAGTTTATCAATCTCTTTATCTGGAACGCCTACATACCCTTAAAACTCTCCGGCGAGGCAAAAGGATCCAACTCTCAGAATGCCAACGCGCCCAGGAAGATTTGTTGTGGCTCGACCAGGTTACAGGATGGGAGTTTGACCGTCTCACCTAGGCGGAGAAGGCTTCTCGCGAGCATGCTTGGCAAGTTGCAAGCATATACGTGCGTTCGTTGGTGGCTTTTGTACTACTTGTCGCCGACGGGCCGCAGCGGAAACATGCGTGGGACTATCTCAGCAGAGAAGACATCAGATTCGTCCATGGTGGATGATGTGTCGATGTGGGATATGCAGGCCTAGGACTACCTCTAGATGAACTGATATCGGCTTTCGATGTAATACGGCGATAGACCAACATTTGTGCAAAACCATTCTCATACTAGATTGCTACATCTTTCGCTCGTATCATATTAGAAACTCCTAGTGATCTTTTGATTGCAGACAAGCTTAGGTATACTCACATCTTCTACTTCACGGCGTCTCTGTATGCTTTACAGCCCACACATTTCCTACCATCTCATACCTTCCTCCGCGACGTTGATGTGCCTGGCTTCCTCTGCCGGAATGAAGGTTTACATACTTGCGGCTGAGAAGACGGTTTTCTGCCCATTCTTCCTGCAGCTCAGTAGAAACAGATACGAATTCAAGGGGCTTGTCGCCGCTTTACTTTCCGTTGCTGAGAATTATCGGTGCGAGACAGGCTCCAGACATGTAGGAAAGCATAGCCTGAAGGCGATCATCGCCCAGTCATTAACCTGTGTAGACTGCCGGTGTCAAGATTTCCTGAAAAGCGGTGGTAGTTCGGGGACGAAGTATAGGATGCCCCGTCTACAGGCTGTCATCATCTAACGCGTCTCCCTTGACGTCTTGATTAGCTGGGTCGAAGGCATACAAGTCAAAGACAAGGAGAGGTGTGAAGTTGATGAAGGTGGTACTCTGTGACGGTAGCAGCGTCTAGGCCTGATAGAAGGAAGCGTCGGGTGAGTGGATAGCGCTCCGTGTCTGTGTAAAACACCTTGCACTGTCACCACAATCTCGAGATTGTGCTCAAGGTGTTTGGTCAAGTATATTGAGTTTCAATGCCGAACTTGAAGGCACATCTAGCGGGATCCACAGGCTGCCCACGCAGCGTTCAAATCTGTGCAGAGGACAGAGACTGAAGCGTAGCAGGCTGGACCGCCGCCCATCCATATGCCGATACTTAGGTTCCAGCTTCTGTGCGAGTATAAGTTAGTCCGCCACCCAGAACTCGGCCGATACGAATCAGCAGGAAAGTCTCGTTCTCTCGTTCTCTCGTTCAGCCATATCGGTTGCGCTAAAAGGCCATTATTGTTGTTGTTTCACCGGAAAAGATGTCGACTATGGGACAACAGTAGGTTCTCAGAGGCGCTTCCGGATCCCTCTGTCTACTTGCTCTTCGATCGGGCTTCTACATGATGTCCAATGAAATCCACTCATTCCCAGGTGCAAGCGCCATGGCAAATGTTCAAAGCGCTGTTTGTCCACGCAGTAGCTGGAACCCAAACTACAAGATTGGCAGGTCACGATAGGAAGGCAATTCGCGTTCACTGGCTGTCAAGAAGACAGGAACCAATCAGTCTTGGTACAGTGAGGATGATTCCCGACGGCGAGCGACACAAGAATAGACATCGAGGAGAAAAGAATGTCACTTCATTCCTTCAAGCTTTTGGATTACATAAGAAGGATTATAAAGTCTGAAGAGGTAGCAATCTGTTCTCTGGATTCGTGCAGGGGTGTTCTCCAAAAAAAGAAAGACCTCTTGAATTTCGTATCATACACACAAAAAGAGAGAAGAATCAAGGGAATAGAGCTTTTCTCCTTTTAAATATCGGTGTCTTCCTCGTCTGGTAGAGGAGCAGCGGCAGCTGCATCGAGCTGTGCCTGATAATCGGCCATAAGGGCAGCATCGACTTGCACCTCGGGAGGAGCTAGAGCAGGTGCGGCGACAAACTCGAGGGAGGGGTTGCTAACAAACGAACAAAGAAGAAAAGGAGTCAAAGGTATTAGCATTTCGTAGATGCTCACACGTGGATAATACGCAAAAGGTGGCAGGTGTATATAGCGATTTCTTAGACTCACCCGACTAGCTTTCGTGCAAGCCATAGGAAAGGCTTTTCGAAGTTGTAGTTTGATTTTGCGGAAATTTCAAAGTATTGTAGGTTCTTCTTTCTGTGGAAAGTCACGTTTCCAGTCTTGACTTTACGTTCCTATATATGAGAGAGAGAAGGGGTCAATGCCATACGTTCCATTGACAAGACTTTTGTTTTTTCTCAAGTGTGCATGTCGAACGATGCCCGAGAGCTTCTTTCGCAGCCTTCATATGGTCATGGACGGGGGATCAACTAACCTTGACGTCAACCTTGTTACCGCATAGTACGATAGGAATGTTTTCGCAAACACGTTCCAAATCGCGATGCCAGTTTGGTACGTTTTTATAGGTGATTTTGGAAGTGACATCGAACATGATGATACCACATTGTCCCTGGATGTAGTACCCATCTCTCAATCCACCGAACTTTTCTTGTCCTGCTGTGTCCCAGACATTGAAGATGATCTGGCCCAAGTTGGTGAAGAACCTGTTGGTGTGATTGGAGAGGCGATGAGGTTCGAAGACGGTGGAGTTGGTTATTCCTTGATGGTCAGCTTGTGCATACGTCTTGCTGAACACGCGACCACTCACTCTAGAGGGTGAACTTCAACACCGAGGGTCGCTGCGAATCGTTACGGAATGGCCAATACGAGGTTCGATAACGAATGGGTGGGTAGATGCAGGCGAGAAATGACGTCCATTGATTGAAATCAGCATGACTTGTTCTAGAGTATGCTGAACCAGACGAGATGCGACGCCCTTCGTGCATAGCAAAGCATGCAAGCTTACCAATGTCTGTGTGGATAGAAGGGTTGGAGGAAGAGCGATGGCTAGATCAGCACTATGTTCCATGTCGATACCATATACCATTCCCATGACGCTGCTGCTGCTGCTGCTGCTGCTCGTTTGCTTGCATCGTTCGTTGCACTCCATCGCTGCTTTGCCTCACAGTTTTTCGCCCTCAGAAGACGCAGGAGTGCGAGACAACAGCTCTCGACAAGCAGCAGCAGCGACACTAGCAAGAGCCTCGTGCATCCCACTCACACTTCTTCTCGAATTCACCAGTCAGATGGCGCTTTACAAAGGTCGTCTTGCCTGCAATTCAGTCCCATCTCTCCAAAGTCAGCGCCGTGATGGCTGGTTTATGGATGCACCTCGACGCACCTGTACCACCGTCGCCGACGAGGACGAGCTTGAAGTTGGGGACAGTCTCAGCCATGGTGTATGCGGTATCGAGTTCTGTGGTGTCCGTCTAGGAATGCGTGGCAATGGGTGAGAAAGCAGAAACAAGGCGCGCGATGCCTGCTAGAACTTGGCTGCCCGTCAGAGGGCGATGGAGGTGGCAAACAGGAAGCAGACAGCGGGCAGCGAGAACAAGACACAGTCAACAAGCAGTGTACAGGACATGCTTCGTATTGCTCTACGTCTCCTAGTCGCCATACAACAAACGGTACAGGCTTCTAACCTTTGACCCCCAGACTGACAGAGTTAATGCTACATTCGTTGGAAAGTCTGTTCGACAGTTTACTTGCGTTATGCTTATCCCATGCCTTCACATCATAGCTACATCCCCCGATGCAATCGCATTCTCTCCGTGCTGCACTGCCCCGTGAGATTGCTCAGAGCTTTGCTGCTGCTGCTGCTGCATCTTCGCAGCCAGTTCCTTGGGATTCCCAATCAGCATATCCATCCTTGGGAAATCCATCTTCTCACTGAGTAGTTCTTCACCCCATGCCAACATACGCAATAGGTTAGGTAGTTTAGGATTCGGCCCGTGTGACTGCGAGACGAGTATGGCAGAATTGACTTTTGCTGCTGTCGCTTGACGATGTGCTGGATGCAGAAGTGACGCTACTGCTGAAGGGAGTGAATCATCTGAAACATCGCCTTCGAGGGCGAGATCGTCGCTTCCTATCCCTCCTTCTGTCCCTGTGGCTAGCTGACGATGTCGAGCTTCGATAGCAGCAAGATCAACATCGTACGCCAACAAAGTCATTGTTTGCTCGAGATCCGAGAGAAATTCAGGATGTTCTTCGCCTCGTGGGGCCAGCTCCTCCTGAGCGAACAGCAACGCTTCGTCGATCTTTCTCTGACGGATCAGCTCGATGAGCCGTTGTTGTTGCAGTTGAAAATAAAGAGCAGGATTGTTGTCGAGGATCTGAGGACCGGGTGGGAGGGATGGAGATGGGTTAGAGTGGGTACGAGGAGATAATAGAGGTGGAAAGGTTCTAAGCTCAAGCGAGGCAGGAAGGTTACAATAGAGGATTGCTCATCAACGACGAAATTGGTTGTGTCCTTTACTTCATCTTTGGCGGTGTCTGCATGCCAATGCATGTCGGCAATCCACGAATGGAAGGCGCCAAGCAAAGACTACACAGACAGCCTGAGAGTGGTGCATTGTTTTATAATCGTAGCAAAGGTAGTGTGGATGATACACGAGCTGCTTGCGCTGAATACAGGCTCGGTTGGACAGAAGGAGGAGATGGGACTGGAGGAGGAGGGTACAAGGTATGCAACTCACCTCTGGATCAAAGTCATTGACCCTCTCAATCGCCCCGACAATATCGCCTGACTGGATAGCATTTCTGATGTCCATTCTGTCCTGGATGGAGTCAAAGTCCATCATCAAGCCCTGGCGAGAAGAGGAGGACGACATTCCAGATTCTCTAGCGAAATTCTCCGCTGCTTCCTTGTAGCCTTCGATGACGAGGTAATCCATGACAAGGCGGTTGAGGTCACTGAGCACAGAGTAAAGGGAGACAAGGGTGGAGAGAATATGTGTTTCAGTACGAGTGAGGTTGTATGCAATTGTCCGGCAGGTAGAATGGGGAGTGAAGCGGGTTTTCGAGATGATCAGAAATGAAGTAAATTTGCATCGTCAATAGCTATGAATTGGCTATGGATTGCCAGCTTTGGAGAGATTCCCACTTCGATATGATTGTTCTCATCTTTGAAGGGATGGGGGAGTGTGTATACAAGTGGGTGTGTGTGTTGCACGTCCTCTGCAGTGCACCCCCAAATGGAAGATTTCCCAGGGAGAGACATGCAGGACCCGGCTGGAACAAAAGATCGAAACCGCACTCACTCCTTGCTGACCTGGACGTCGTTCAGCCGGGCTTGCCAGTCTGGGAGCGAGATGCTGACGCTCTTCGAGGTCGGCGCATTGTTGGTGGTGTTCGCAGGCGAGGTCTGCGTGATGGCCGGTTGGTTGCGAGTTGGGAGAGAGCGAAGAGGCACGCGGGCGGGCGAGGGGCGGAAACACACAGCGGCTGCTCAGCGCATGCAGACAACCACACGGACTGCAAGTACACACCATCGCTGTCGGGGTGACCATCGGACGGGGCTCCTGATGGAGCAGAGCAGAGCAGGCCGGGGAGGCATGCAGCGGTGTGGAGCGTGAGCGGGGGATGAGGGGAGGCTAGTATTAGACTGAGGAGCACCACCCCGAGCACTCCTATCCATGCTGCACATCCTGCTGCAGTCGACTCCAGCCGGATACCGCAATCCAGCACTGCACGGCGCCACATCGATTGCCTTTTCACTTTATAATGGACACCCTCTTTGCTTTCTCTAATCAGTCCACAGACCTGCAACATGCTGCGAGCTACTGCAACGGCGTCGTCGCGGATATGCGCAGAGTGTCTGCTGCATCGCTCTCCGCATGCGGTGCCCTCGAGAGGCCAGTCTACCGCCAGTGCCTTCGAAAGCAGGCAGCAGCAACAACCGCAGGAATACTCGGTCCCATATGGACGCAGCGGCAGCACCAGCTACAGCGGACAGCAACGACCGCGCAACGGTGTCCGCTCGACGTACTCTCCTCATAACTCCAGTCGGTTGAGCCAGGAATCCCCGAATGACAACCAGCAGAGAAAAGCTACCGGCAGACCTCAGTCACTCATGAAAGATTGGAAAGCGGCTTCTCCTTCATCGTCGTCCTCTCCCACGCAGCGATTTGGACAACAGACAAACAAGACATCGTCCGCTGTAACATTCAGAGGCGGCATGAGACGCGATGCTCCTCCTCCCTCAAGGAGAACAACCGATAGTGACAATCAAAGATCGAATCAACGCCACAATGCCGGGCCTTCAAATTCCACTAGCAGCAACAACAGCAGTAGCACCAACATCCGGAGTAACTATAGCTTCACACCAGGCAACCTCCCAAGCAAGAATACGTCTGCTACAGGCCACAGAGGCAACTTGAAAGCACACGCGCCAAAATACGATGCATCAACACCTGAAAAGGAGAAGCCCAGACAGGTCAATTTCGGTCATGGCAGTGCACTAGCTGCTTTTGCTATGAAGAAGAATCAAGAACAGCAAAAGGCTATAGAGCAAGCTATGAATGCCTCTACTTCTCCAACCCAAGCGAACCGTAGTACCAAGGCGAATATGCAGAATGCAGGGAAACAGCAGGCAGTCGTACAAAGGAAGAATGTTTATAACAGGAGAGCTCCTAAGAAGACTGTGGAAATACCTTCTACCGTTTCTGTCAATGCTCTTTCTCAGATATTGGGAATGAAGCTACGTAAGTCGTCCTCTAAACACATTTGGAAGTCAAACCCTTCCAATTGTTTTTTTGCTAAATCATGATCAAATGCATTGTTTATCATCATATTCCATTCTTTCATGAAGGACGGCTGCAATATTCGATGGAGCGTATGGGTCTAACCGACACCCGTGCAGATAGACGTGAGTCACCGGGTCGGCTTCTACGTGAACATGCTGGACCCAACTAAGCTTCCCATTTTCCATCGTCAGTATTGCCAGCCGAAGATGCTTCCTTGGTTGCTGGGGAGCTGGGTTATCAAGCAGAAGTGGTAGATACCGATACAGGTTTCGACATTTACGCGAGGTGAGTAGATTTGCCGTTCGACAGTATTGTTCGGATTGATGATGAGGACGAAACTAATAGACTGATATGTTGCCATTCTCAGCCCACCACCGGAAGATCCATCATCGTTGACACTCCGCCCGCCTATCGTCACGATCATGGGACACGTGGATCACGGCAAGACCTCACTTCTCGATGCTTTACGATCTACAAAAGTAGCAGCGGGAGAAGCGGGAGGTATAACACAGCACATCGGTGCTTTCAACGTACCTGTGTCGTCATTGCTATCACCGCAATCCCAAACAGGACAATCTGAGGATGCAGGTTCAATCACCTTTTTAGATACACCTGGGCACGCTGCATTTGCTGCTATGCGTTCAAGAGGCGCTTCCGTCACGGATGTCGCTGTTCTGGTAGTGGCAGCAGATGATGGAGTCAAGCCACAGACAAAAGAGGTGATTAACCTTGTCAAGAATAATGAAGATGTCGGACTGGTTATTGCGATCACAAAATGCGATAAACCAGGAATCGATATTTCAAGAGTTCACAATGAACTGTTCAGTCATGGATTGGAAGTTGAAGCTATGGGAGGTGATATACCTTGCGTTGAAGTATCAGCACATACAAGAAAAGGTTTGGATGATCTGGTCGAAACTATCAATGTAGTAGCTGAAGTTAGGGATTTACGTTCTGAATTACAAGGTATTCCAAGTGAAGGTAGAATTATAGAATCTAGAGTTGATAAAGGTAGAGGAAATGTTACTACAGTGATTGTTACTAGAGGTACACTTAAACTTGGTTCTTTAATCATTGCTGGAAAGTCATTCGCAAGAGTTAGACAATTAACCTCGGGAGAAGGGTTAAATCTAGAAGAAGCTACACCCGGTATACCTGTTGAAGTCACAGGATGGAAGATTTTACCTGAAGCAGGTGATCAAGTATTGGAAGCGAAAACTGAAGAAGAAGCCAAGAAGGCCATTGAAACTCGTAAGAGGAGAGAAGAAAGGATCAAGAATTTGGGTGACTTGGAAGCTATCAATGAAAAGAGACGAATCTTGAATGATGCCCAGATTCTGAAGAAGAAATTACAAGAAGCTGCAAAGAGGAATGGTCAAGATGTCAATTCTATCAATGCTTCAACAACCTATGACGACGGCAATGATGGCAGTAAATTACTCAATCTTGTCATTAAGTGCGACTTTACCGGAACAGAGGAAGCTGTCTCGAGTGCTCTTGCTGAGATTGGTAACTCGGAAGCTAGAGTAAAAATTGTCGAAACTGGAGTTGGCGATGTGACAGATGGTGATTTAGCTCTTGCAAAGGCTGTTGATGGTAAGTTGAGAAGAAAATTCTGCCCAACACCCACCCTCGTCTTCGCTCAATATGCTAATGAAGCGCATTAACGTCAACAGGCGTCATTGTCGGTTTCAACGTTAAAGCGTCACGTCAAATACTATCAACAGCTCAACAGCTTCACATACCTATACTACAGAACAATGTCATTTATCGCTTGATAGACGAAGTGAAAGAGCGGGTCATCGCTCTTTTGCCCAAGTTATACGATCAAAGAGCTTTAGGAGAAGCTACAATACAGCAAGTGTTCAAATATACAGTGAAAGGATCAGGAACGAAGAGTATAGCAGGTTGTAGGGTGACGAATGGTCAATTGAGCAAGAAGGCTAAAATCAGGATCGTCAGAGATGGTGAGACTATCTTTGATGGTAATATGGCTTCTTTGAAGCATCACAAGGAGGAAGTGGATGAAATGAGAAAAGGTTCAGATTGTGGTGTTATGCTCGATGGATATGAAGGATTCGCAGATGGAGATGTGTTGCAGTGCTACGAACAAACGGAACGTAAGAGAACACTGTAGGATATTGATTTTTACGGTCCTTTTTTCTGTTATCATGTAAGATATTGCGTTAGTCAAGAAACTACCATTTCGTTATTTACCAACTAGAACCTGCAAAGCGCATTCCTCGTTCGGAAAACCTGTTGATCTTCATGTTCTGGCGTTCTTGACCGGACTTTCCTTGATGCCAATCCATTTCCATTAAACTTCAATGGTCAACATTGATTGGAAACCTACCAATAAGCAAAGTCGCTTGTGTGGTCTCCATCTTTCTTTTGCCACATCCCTTTCCATCTTTACATGGCAACATCCACCTCTTGCAAGACTAGTTGAATTGGGCTGGCGTGTACGACATCGGGGTACAAGAGCTCTCAGAAGCAGCAGATGTAGGAACCGCTGGTATCGCTTGAAAATCGGGAGAAAGAACGCTTCCTTCGTGACTTCGATTACTGTGGATGGATAGATAGGGTATACTGATAAATCGTCCTTTCAATACGTAGCTTAACACAACAATCGTACAATGATAGCTTCACTGAGGGAGCAGGCTTCAAAAACGCGCTACGGAATTAGGCTTCCAGATGGGAATAAAGATTGAGTCACTACATGACCCTGGTGGTCGTGATATTGCACTTCAGCAGGTCGTTCCGGCTTGATGATGAGCTTTCTTCCGCCTATCGAAACGTCAAGCACATAAGCACCATCTCCCGTAGGTACTAATTTTGCGGTATTATCGCCTCTGTCGGCAAGAAGTACCCTAGTATTCAGTTCGGGAGGTTTTGATGATATGTTACTTCCTGTAGGGAACGTCGAGCCACGGTAGCGGGTTTCCTGTAGCTCTTCTGAATCAAGTAATGTATTATCCCGACTGATCTTGGAACTTGGCTCGTACATGCCTCGTTGGCGCGGGAGTTGGTCAGTACCATCGCCTCGAACGAAGAGGGGGACTTTGGCATCTGGGTCCTCATGGTTATGTCTCTTCTGATTTGCATTTGCGATTTCGGAAGCGAGCTGAGACTGTTCGTCATTGGCCAAACGTAACGGATGCCCAGTAGGAGCGATGGTGTGACCCAGGGCGGCCGAAACTGGGTACGCGTAGTCGTCATTGACGGCAAAAAAGGACTGAGATGTGTGCTGCGGAGGAGTTGCAAGAAGCTCGGATGGATAGGTCGATGTCGAAGAATTCGTGAACTGGGTGCTTTCGGACAGGGATCTTCCGGTCGGCCGGTCGACATATCCATCCCATAGGGCCGCGGAGGAACCAGGTCCCTGAGAAAGTGGTGTATTCTCTGACTCAACAGAAATGTCTCTGGTATGCGGTATCGGCGGTGTCATAAGCTCGATGCTGTTGCCCAGAGACGCGTTGACAAAGATCACAATCAATGTGGGCCCCCGCATTTTGCCGACAACGAGCTGGTACATGCAGGCCGTCATCATGCATATAATATAATAACAACTTACGCTCGCGGAATGGAAGCATGGCGATGGAGCAAAGGCCTTGGATAGGATATCGTCTCTGAATCAATTCGAGGTACACGATCCTGGTCATTGCTCGGCTCGCCCGCCTGTGCCTCGTTTGGCTCTTTTGGCGAGCCAGCTCCTAGACGCCGTGTAGGAGAGTAGACAGCAGAGTGCGCATACTGCGGCGAGACGAGCATCCCCAGTAGAGGCCAACAGCTAGATAATTCGCTAGCGAGCTCCTTCTGCCGCTGCTCTTCCACCTTGTCTGTTTCTGCAGATGCAGATGCTGCATGATCGAGCGCCAAAGTCGAGTAGAAAATAAGATACCGCCAGAACGGCAGCTCTCCGTCCGTTTGCGTCGACGTGGTCGAATCTTGTGCCCCGATAAACTCGAGGTAGAATCGTCTCGCTGCCTTTAAGCAGCTGGCTAGCTCCTCGGAGCTTTGTGCGAGGTGGCCAAAGGTAGCCTCTACGCCTGCTATGAAATCGTCCACCCGGTTATCCATGCTGGTCATGCAGACTACCAATGCCAGTGGCGTTTTGAGGATGTCTACGAGGGGAGCATTCTGTTGTAGATAGTTGCGCTCACCGCAACAGTCAGAACGGCGAGAAGACTGTCACGGCCCAGGGACGGGCTATAGTTGGTACTGGCGATCGAAATCCTGCCGAGGATGCGATATGCTCTCGTATAAACAGCGAGCGCAGGCCTATGGAATACACACGAGCTTCGACACTACAGGAGCGAGGTTTCTCGGAGAGAGAGTTACTATGTATGGTTTGCGTAGTTTCTGAGTTTACGTTGCGAAGTGAGGATGAGGGGGTTCCGAAGAGGCATAGATTCCCTACAAAATGATAGAACGATGCTACCGACAACAATCGACTATACCATGCAGTCTATTATGATACAGATCAAAGCAGAGACGCGCTGCGTTGACCTCTTACACCGCCGTACTTGAAGCGACTCCGTTTGTCATCAGGGTGGACAAGCGTTCCGTATAAGCCTAGTAGAGCTGTCAGTTGCCCATCCCTCAACCTTGTCTCTTAGGGCATATCTTCTGCTTACATCCGGATATTGTTCAGGAAGACCCGAACCAAGTCGTAATACAAGCTGTCTTCCCCTCTTTCTGCCTTTTCGCCTTCTTGCATTAGCAGTGGCATGTCACTGAATTCGATTTCAAGCTCATGAAGAACGTCCTTCTATTGACCCATATGTAGAATGTTGAGCATATTATCCTGCATCGCTTGAAATATACGACACGCTCACATTTTCTGACGATCTCACTTGCGTCAAGTCTATTTGAAACGCTTGATGCTTGTATGAAACCCTATCTTTCCACCTTTCGTGCGTTGGTTTGGAAGTAGGTATGGGAGCTGTAATAGCTTCTCAGCGGTATTCTGAAAAGGTGTTGGGACAACAAATGGATCTTACCGGCCTCTTCTACACTGACACTGATCCGGAAATCAAACCCCCGCTTGGGTGAATAGATGTTCATATCCGCAATCCTGCTTTTCCTAACACAAGCTTTGGGATCGTTCTTGATTTGACCGGAAGTTTGGTCTCTGGTCACTCGAACTTTTGTTTTCCCTGCTGCACCACCTGCTATCGCCTGAGACGAATTGTGGAATGCATCGATTTCCTTGGTGTGCAGGTATCGGATTGGCGCTCCTGAGTATCCTGGTTGAGCGGCTTCTGTAGCCCGCATGTTCAGAATCTGATTGAAGTGATGATGTTGCCGCTGAATGAAAGGGTTCCTATTAGCGAATCACTTCTAGTAGCTGGCAGGCGAAACTCACCAATGACATATTAGACTGAAAGCGTGAAAAAGTGGTGTCGGTAATGACTGCAAGGACCGAAGATTAGCATCGGACCTGCCGTCACGTGATGGACATGTCCGGCGTACTGCTTTCGGTAGCTAGAGGAAACGAAACTCTTGTCTTGGGAGGTAAACCAGGTCTCGCGTCAACGAGTAGCCCAATCTTGCCTTCAATCTGCGAGCATCAACTTTAGGTTAGCTCTCCGTCCTCGAACAGGTTTATCCGTCCGAGCGCTTGCAAGCCCGTCGGGTCTCGCGCGACAACCCACTTCCACATCGGCTCTATTCTTGATCCAGCCCCAGAGCCAGTCTCCAACTTCTCTAGTGAACTCGTCATTGGGTTCAATCACAAAGTACGACGGTTCCAGAGTATCTTTAGTCAGTAATCGGGTTTGTCTATCGAACCGAGCTGCTCTGGATGCGTGAGGTTGAGTCTTTTGCCCCGACGACGGCTGTTCTTTTGTCTGGTTATGACCATTGCTCGTCGACCCTGTCGAGCTGCTCTGACGAGACTCGCTGCTGGGTTGCTGTTGCGAGGTACTAGACGATGGTATCGCAGCTGCCGGACCAGGACTAGAATGCGAAGCCTCGCCAAGCTGGGCTCTTGCGTATGGCGAGGTGTACGCAGGCGAAGGATGTGCTTCTGGCTGTCCAGAAGGGGCCATGCCAGAGTAGGCCGCATGCTGCCCTTCTGCACCGTTGCCGTCGGCTGCGTCTTGGCCTCTTGCCCTCTTGCGCTTCCGACCGTCGGGTGCAGGATATCCGCCCGCTGCTGGTGGACTCGCTGACATGTCTTCCTGCAGTCCTGCTACTGCGCCATCGATATCCCGAGACCAAGCAAGTCGGACATGCGCTGAGAAGCACCCGTCCCCGTGGCCTGCGTGTCTCTCGCAGGCTACTGTATGCCATCCAGGAAGCCTGCAAGTAGATCAACAGCGTGTCGGGAAGATGCACCATGCAATGAATCGTACAAGTAGCTATGGACCAACATGCACGAGCACGGAGCCGCTATGACGGTCCTCCGCGCTGCTCCAATCTCACTCACGTCTCGACATGCATGGTGCAGTCGGCTCTGTATTCGCAGGCAACGACAGGAACACAACTACCGAATATTAAGCGAACATGGAAAGGAAAGCGGTCAAGCTGATCCATTCCGTCATGACCCTTTCCCGCATGCCTTCCTTGCAAGCACCTGCCCTGACGGCATCTCGCCGCTGCGAACGCACGGCACACTGGCTGAAGCGTGTGAACAATGAATGGCATGCATTCGACCAAGGAATGAGAAAGGCACAGCAGCGCACACTCGCAGTTCTGTACTGCTGACTAGGAACCCACTCTCCGTCTCTGCCTGACGCCTCCTCCTTCCACTTTTGTTCTCCACTGACACTTGCAGCTCGCTTGACCCTCTACGCCACCGCAAAGCCCTTCTCTTTTCTGCGGCAAAGAGACCATCATCTCTTTCGCTCTTAAGAACAGGCTACACCGACGACTGCCACCGCTCGGCTCAGCTACTTCCCTTCGAGAAGTCCACCGCATCCCGGGCGACATACCGGCAACTTCGACTGCAGCGTTTGTCGGCCGGCCAGCTAGCTGCGCCTATCGAACCACCGCGGCCAAGCACAGACGAGGCAAGACGGACAGGCAGGCCTCGAGGCCGGACAGATACTCGGCCACAGGTTGGTTCGCTATCGACTGCAGCTCGTCCACCTGCCACGCACTCCCGCCAGTGCGACCGGCTTGCCAAGAGGGCGCACATTGACGGCCGATCACGCAGGCACTGTACACGTCCAAGCGCCCTGCATCGGCCAGCGAGCAAGTGGCATCACGGGTTTGTGCCAGCTACACACACGTACAGCTGCCAGTCTTGCCCTTGAAACTGCGGACACACACGTCTGCACACGCAGCAGATCCGTGCGGTGCTGCCGAGCATCGTCGGACGGAGCAGCCCATTTTCCCTCGCTGGCTCGGTCGTCGCGATACCGAAAAGGCACAGCGACGGAGGCGGAGGGCCACTGCTTTGCCTGGCACAGAGCCATACTTTTCAAGGAGATAGACCCGGGATCACAGAGTGCTACTCTTTTCATCTCCTGCTCATTCTGGTCCTCTCGCTAACTCGGACTTTAAAATCACAATACACCCTTTAATACACCCTTAATGATGTACGACCATCCATCCCTTATTCTTCAGCAGCACACCCACAGGACGACTGCGTCCCAGTCCGGCACATCTCGGGCAGAAACCTCAACAGCTCCATCTGCAACTACAAGGCAGATGCGTGCAGGTTCATGCTCAAATACTTCACCTAGTAATCCTGTAGATACCACAATGGCTATCGCTTCACCTCTCGACTCCGAAGATTCAGCACGTCCGGGTAACAGCACTTCGCCTCATTCGGGCGGAGCTAGGCCTCCTGCGCCTAGCCCTTTTGACAGAAAACGCAAATGTGACGCTTTAGATCGCCTCCCAAGGACCCCTTTACCGACTTTGTCATCATCTCCTCAGCTCTCGACCCCTCGCCCTCGTAGTGCGACATATACCAACGGCATACTGTCATCTGCGTTACCTTCCAAAGCCTGCCATCATTCGCCCCCTGCAAGCTCATTCCGTACAGCCTCATGCACAGACGCTTTCGAAGACGAAGGCAACCAGCCGAAGAGCAGGTCACGCTCTCCTACAGAGCGACCAAGCGGGCCTTTTCAACCTCATAGGCCACATGACCATCATGAATCCAATAGCTTTACGTCCTCTCTTATCCAAGTACCCACCCCATCCCTGGTTGCAAGACGCAGATCGATCCAGGCTTCCAGTCCTAACATGACGAAGCGACCCAGGCTGGACTCCTCTGCTGCTGCAAGTCACTTGCAAATTCCAGAAGCCAGCTACGGTCTCCATGGCCCCCAACCCCTTGACCTGAATGGTAATGCCTTGGACGACGGCCCTAGCGCGCCTCCCTCTGCTTCTTTTTCCAATCTCACTATAACTCAGCCTTCGTCTCCAGCGTACGCTGCATTTTCTTTGCAGACACCCGCTCCCTTTCGTCCGCTGTCGAACAGGTCGCCTGAACGGTTGACATTCAGTCCAGCAAGCAGTGATCAGACAAGTGGAACTGCAAGCTCATCATCGAAGTTAGTACCGCCGCATCCAATAGTCGGTCAGTTACATCAGTCAACACGTAGCTCTATTCGACGTGACAAGATAACCGCTAGACACGTCCGACGGCGAATGAAAAGAGCAACCTCGTTGCCTCTAGCGGACGAAATCACCCTTGCACCCTTTCAGCAGAACCTACATCACAGACGCAACAGCAGCTCACTTAGCAATCCGTCTACACACTCCACCTACTCCGCTCCATCTTCTATCATATCGAACAACGTGGGCATGAAGCAAGATTCGGTTGGAGGGCGGGAGTGCCATGCCGGCACACAGCAGGAGTGCCGTATTGCGGAACGCACTGGCAACAACTCCACAATCCTAGGCGACAATGGCAAGGATACTAATGATGGCTCGACCTTCTACACTCAGCAAAAGATTGTATCCGAAGTCGCGACTGCTTTGCCAGACTCTAAATCGGCGATGCAGCGCAATCCTATGAAACCACAACCATGCCAGCCCCTAGCTCTCTTGACTGCATCGCAGCTAGCAGCCATGCACCAATTCAATATGCCTAAGCCTGCTCGAGCGGCTCCGGCACTTCCTGGTTACAACCGCGCAAGTTTGGTCGAGCGCCCTCCCCGGATTCAAACATATGCGCAAGCCCAACGGCGTCTGCCACAGGCCAGGCAAATTGCGGAACCTGTGACCGCATCCCAGCCTACTTCAATCGGTGCTTCTGAGGCTGCCAGGGTTAACATTGCGCCTACCCAGACTTTAGTCCCATCTGTACAGGATCAAGTAAAGCCCCTACCAACCGCTAGCGTTCCGGGATACACGCCACCAATCGCCAAGGACACTCTTCGCGAGCTGGATCTGCAAGAAATTCTGCAATGCAGGCAGCTAAGACACGACGTCGTCTTCGATGCTAACCTTATGTTCAGGCCGAACTTTGATGGTGACAGGTATGTCCTAGGTTCTCTCCCCCGCCCGTCAGGCGTATAAGCTGCTAATGCTGCTCTATTGGGCGAGCAGGGGTGACAGAAAACGTGAAGCTGCAGATCGGTATTGGACAGCGATCACTCGAGAGCTCGAATCGGGCTGCAGATGTACAGCATACTCGTTTGCCCCATCGGCTACTGCCAGGATGATGGGCAAACCTTCAGTTCCTCTGCCCTGCATCTGCACGGACGCATCGATGCCGCCCCGCCGGAGGTCTATCTACGAAAGACTGCCTTCTAGAATCGCTCCACTCATACAAGAACTACGAGACATTCTATTGGCTCTCCTTCCATCACCCGCCACCGAGAAGGATACTTCGTCCCGCAAACTCACCAAGTCAAGCTCTCAACCGGGATGCGCGACAGCGCAGATGATCATTGATACCCTTGACCCAGCGTTGATGAATCAGGAAGTGGCTCATGGCGTTTTGGACGCAAGCTCATTAGCGACGTTCTTCGGGCAAGTTATCAAAACCCACTGCGCTCCGATGCGAGATGAGACAGTTGAGACTATGGTCCAGACCATCAAGAAAGGTGGTGAAACTAACAACATGCGCACTGTCTCAAACGGCCTGAGAATGTGCTTCGAAATACTGGAACTCTTGAAGCTTGACATTGCAAATCATCAGCTGAGGATGCTAAGACCGTACCTACTGGAAACTGCCGCCGAATTCGAGTACAAGTCATTCTTGCATCTTCGGGACAAGAAAGCGCAGCCAGCTGACGAAGCTGCAATGGCCCTCGACTCACAAGTAGAGGGTCCGCCTCTATCGAGGACGAGAGCATGGCTTGCGGCAGTCCGCGAACGCGAGACCGCGGGCATGGAAGCTGATCCCTCGCGAATCGTCGATGGTATTTTACAGCTTCTCTTCCAGCCCTCGGAAGAAAGTAAAGACGCTGTCTCAGGCAGGAGTCCTTCGCAAACTCGACAGACCACGTCACTGGAGCGGGTGCGCAAGCCAAAGTCACAAGCCTTACCTCAATTAGGCGAAATACCAGAAACCTTGCAGCTCGATGTCTACAGGCTACAGATGTTCCACGGAGACATCGTAGATCTATGCATCGTCCACTTGCTCTTACTTCTTTATCGGCAGCTGTGTATGGCCAACAAGATCGTGCCGACGAGCGAGGACGTAGACAGCATCAGGCGACAGATCTGGGTGATTATGAGCGAGGTCAATACCGCTGCTATATCTTCGACATCTCTCTCCGGTAGGCAATCTGCCGCGGGACTTCCGCAGAGTATCAAGAAACTCGAGTCAGAAGGATGGCGTAAAGGCATGAAGGATGTGCTGCTTCAGATTGCGCGATTCTCTTCGAGAACCCCCGCCCAGGGTAGCGGTAGCGAGGTTCTACCTGACAGTGCTACCCTCGCGGTTCTCGATGGCTGGATGGATAACAATCTCAGGGCTGGAAGCAGACTAGTGAGTACTAATGACGCTACAGGTTTCTTCCGAGATCCGCTAATCTTCGCGTTGCGGTGAAACAGTTTCAGTTCGTTCAAACGAGGCTGCGGAAGGCACTTTACGGCCTAATTACCCATGAATTACGAAGCCAGTCCAAGTTGCCTGGAGAGCGGGTATGCGATATGCCCAGTTCAGAGTCAGGATCGGACAGAAACGACATTATCATCAAGCAGAATGGTCTGTCGGATCTCTCGAGCGAAGTCTGCCTGCTGGGTTCACGAATTTCTAAGGTTGCCGGATTTAATGCTCGCGTTTTCAAGGATTTATATGCTAGTATGCTCTAATTTACGACTGGTAGTTACGAAGCGGTATGATTAGGTAATTTCCGTCAGAGTGTTTTAAGCCGCTAGTGTCGTTAGCCTCGATTATTACGACGTTGATATTAAAGCATATAATGTAATGTTGCAAACAGTTCTAACGTTTCAGTCACCTGCAATGTTCATATTATTATGTTGATTGTGGTATTCGTGACACGGTTTTAAGCCTTGCCTTGCCACCGATCGCCCTGCTGTGGCTTTCTTGCTCTGGACAAGTTCAGCTGTCGCGAATTGACTACTACATCGCGGAAGAAGCAAGACCAGCCGTTATTGTACACCGGCTATCCATGCACAAGACAGGAAGATTCTTCACCGCCGCAGACGTCTACGCGCAAGACTATTTCGTCGAGCCTTTGACGGTATAGAAGTGCCCTCTGTCAAAGTATAAACCTCACCCAAGCGACTTTTTCGTTACAATTCAGCCGAGATGTCAGCTACAAATGCAAACAGCGGCACTCAAACGCCGACGAGCCTAGAAAGCTCCACAGATTCACTGAAGGAGGACCGCCAGCTTCTCCAGGATGATGGTGCTAGCTCTTCGACTCGCCTGGACAGACTGCATTCGGTCGATGGAGTCAGTATCAAGGACCCGATCGAACGAAGCACTCGAGGTCTGCCAGCGGGGGTAGGAAGAGCAAGGCGGGAAAGAGTCACATTCTACATCTGGTTCCTGACAGGAATGATCTCCATCAGTGCGTGTATCGCCTGTCGTTGCAGCCCGGCTGGATCGATTTCAGTGTACTAACCCGGCCATGCGGTCTTGTTGCTTTCAGGTGGTCTACTGTTCGGTCTCGATACAGGCATCATCTGTAAGACGCTTCTCTAGAGGTACAAGTTGTCCTTTACTCACACCATGCGTACATTAGCCGGCATTCTCGTCAGCTTGGGCGATGATTTAGGCCACGAACTTGGAAACAGCGATAAGGAGCTCATTACATCGATCACGACGGCGTTAGCTTTCGTGGGAGGCATCTTTGCCGGCATATCCTCAGACAAATTCGGACGAAAGTGGCTACTATGGCTTGCCGACGTATTCTTCATCGTGGGCGCCATTGTACAGGCAGTTGCGCACAATGTCGCCACCATGACTGCTGGAAGAGCACTGTTGGGTCTGGGTGTTGGCATCGCTTCGTGCGTTTGTCCGCTCATCCTGACAGAGCTTGCTCCCACTCATCTACGAGGTCGTCTGGTCACAATCAACGTTGTCATGATCACCTTTGGACAGGTCATCGGTAAGTCCTTCTATTTTTGGGAAACCTTTTGAATTTCCGCTTAGGCCCTCCCCCCTTAGCGTACGCTATTGGTGCAGCTTTCGAAAGGTCTGCCGGTGGATGGCGCTGGATGGCTGGTCTGTGCGCTATACCGGCCGGTATCCAGATTGTAGCACTGGTCTTCCTTCCCGACTCACCCCGTCAACTTATTGTTAGAGGCAGAGTGAAGTCTGCGAAGAATGCTCTCAAGAAGATCTACCCATATGAAACAGATCAGCAACTTGATGCGAAGATTGAGTTTCTGCAAGATGAGGCGGCTCTACAAGCGAAAATCCTCGCATCTGAACCGCTGAGAAAGCGTATGAAGGACATGATTCTCATAGGCTCAAATCGACGAGCTTTGATCATTGCTGGCGGCCTCCAGTTGTTCCAGCAGCTCTCTGGCTTCAATACTTTAATGTTGGTAACAAATTGGTGGACTGGCTTCTAGACAGAGATAATGCTGATGAGAAATTAACTCATAGGTACTATTCTGCCACTCTCTTCGCTTCTATTGGGTTCAATAATCCCACTGCAGTTGGCCTCATCGTATCTGGAACGAATTTCATCAGCACTGTTATCGTAAGTTATTCAAACCATTGGACATGGGCAAAAACTGACAGATTTTTTAGGCACTGAAATACATTGACATAATTGGACGTCGACGAGTGCTGCTCTTCTCTGCTCCGGGCATGGTCATAGGATTGGTGCTAGCCGCTATCTCCTTCCACTTCCTCACCCTCGACACAGGTGGTAAACTTGACCCGAATGCTGACTATCCTGGCAAATGGAGTGGACTCGTCTTATTTTCGATGGTCTTCTACGTATTCTCTTACGCTCTCGGTATTGGCAACATTCCATGGCTTCAAGGCGAATTGTTCCCGATCTCTTACGTGAGTTTACGCCTCTGGACCTGCTATGGAGATGCACTGAATTGACTAAGCCTTAAACTTGTAGAGAGGCATCGGTACATCGATTGCAACCGGTTGCAATTGGGGAGGAAACCTCGTAGTAGGTTCTACCTACCTCACACTCATGGATGCCATTACTCCTAGTGGGGCATTCGGATTCTACGCTGGTCTCTGCTGTAAGTAGGGTTTCACGACTCTTTGCTCGCTACTTGCGCTGACCTTCATCCTACATCAGTTGTTGGCTGTGTCTTTGTTGTTTTCTGCTACCCCAACACCGCTGGTCTCTCTATCGAAGAAACTCGCGTCATCTTCAAGAATGATTTCGGAATCAAGGCCGCCGATCGTATGCGAGCTGAGCAAGCAGCTGCATATGACAGAGACTCGAATATTGCCGTCAATGCTAGGGCTTAATCATGGTCAGAGCTTGGTTAGGTTTAAACGCAAACATAGATTTCTCGCTGCGGGTAGGCAAGGTCCTGGAGATCGCCCCCCTCCCCCCCCCCTCTCTCGCCCCGCGACCTCGTTCTGTCCTGCCATATGACCCTTGTGTCGCTTCGTATCAGTACTTAAGACAATAACCTCGTAATACAACCCATATCCTTTTTCAACAATCTCGTTTAATGGAGAAGCCTCCCCGATCTTCGGACAACACCGCAGAATGCGTCTCCATGGGGGATGCCGCTTGGTGGGGAACCAGCCATCGGCGATCAGCTAACTCTTGCACATACGAGCGTCGAGCCCATAGAAATTGGACAATACTCGAGTAACCTTCGGCCGGATTGGTAGCCGTGATGCCCTATAATGCTCTGGGCCATTGCAAGCCGCCCTTGTTCCTTTGCAAGCGAAGATGTAACGCAACAACAATACTACGAAGTACAAATCTACTGCTTGCGCTTCTTGGCAAAGCGACCACCAGAAGCTTCTGCCTGTTCTTTCCGCTTTTTCTCTTTGCCCAGTTGCCTGTAATGTTCTCTTTTTTCTTCTTTGGACTTCTCTTCTCGCTGCGAAGTCTCTTTCTCGATCTTTTTTGCACGAGCAGCGCGTGACTCACTCTTCTTCTCTTGACGTTTGGCGACCTTCGCTTTCTGTATGGCTTGCACTTGTTGTAACAGGCCAATAGCCTTCCTCTCCTCTTCACTGAGTACAACAGCTCTCTTCTGCAGATAGGTTGGCTTGCTTTGCGCTTTCTGAATCTTTGGCTTTGATGCATAAGGAAGCGCAGCTTGAAGCTTTCGCGGCACCTTGAGAGTATTAAACTTGCGCTCTTGCCTCTCGATAGGCCGGTACAGTGAGTTGACATTCTTTGGCGTCTTGATAGCTTCCGCATTTCGAACTTCTCCGGTCAGCCTCATACCCTTCCACGCTGATTTATCGACCATAAGATGGCCAGCTGTCGGGTTGTAATACTGTCTAGGCTGTATTTGGTACCAGGCGCGCAAGAAAGTAATGTCGCTCATAAGGACCTTATCCTCAAAAGCTGCTCGGAAGTAGCCTTCTGGCTTCGGTAGGGCTTTCTTGATTTGACCCCGGATGCCCGACACCGTCCTTAGATGAGCACCTTCGAATTTGGCGACCTCAAGCGAAGATGTGAACATATCTTTAATATATGCAGTGTTCTTGAAGATTTTGTCTAAGGGAACAGAGCGGTCAATGTCTTGAAAGTTTAGACTTCATATGATAATATTGCCTTACATGGTACTCCCGTAAGCTTAAGCTTTTTGGTTATTTGACTCGACCCATCGATATCGGTTACAACACCCGTTGCAGATACTCTGAAGGTGGACTTTTCGTTTGTGATTGTGTTGAAAGCACAAAGACCGGTATTGGGAGCAGAGATCGGTCCGTAGAAGGTTGCCAAGCAATGCATATGTTCCGGTGTGTACTTTAGCATTCGATTCCGGGTACCGTCATCGATAGAGTAAATGGGAACGGTCTGGAATCGCCTCCAGCCTATTGACATAATGAGAGGATCGTTTGTTTTGAGGATCTTAGGATGCCATCTGTGTTTCTTGATGCGGACTTGCACAAAGCCAAAGTTCTCTTCATGCGGCAACAAAGCTCCAACTACTAGGGGATATTTCGGGTTGAATTGCTCGAGCAGCTCAGGTGGAACGTTTGAGAATTCCAGACGGATATAGCTGCCGGGACGATAGCCTTCGACCAAGGCGCGCGTCTCGGCATCATCATCGGCAAATTCTTCTTGAGTGGCTTCTAGCCGCTTACGCATTTCCTCCTTTTGCTCTGTATAGAAGTCCATTTTGCCATCTTCGTCGGATGAGCCATCGTATTCTGCATCGAACTTCCGCTTAAGCCGTTCCTTTTTCGCTGCCAGCTCCTCCTCACGCGTCAATTTTACTGTCTGTCTTGTCTCGCCTCCCTCCTCATCGTCGTTTTCAGCTTCTAAATCTTCGAAACCTTCGTTGTTCCCATCCGGGTTATCACCATCCCCGAAATTTTGACCGCTTATGAAGAAGCGTCTGAAAGACTCTATTATGTCGTCGTCTTGCCAATCTGGCAAAGCTGCTGGTGCATAGATGGGCCGGAAACGATCTTCATCATCTCCAATATCCGCGCTCTGAACACCTCGAGCGAGTTGGAACAGATCATCGTCGTCCTGGTTATCCTTCTCGTCAGCAATAGCAGCTGTATCCTGCGGCATTTGCATCGACGCAATTTCCTCCGGCGTCATCTCGCTGGTGTAGATAAGGTTCATCAGGTTGACACGCTGACGTGAATGACTATCCAGGAAGTTTGCTCTGGCCTTGGCGCTCAAATCTTTCTTCCATTGAGGTCCATTATGACCATCCCCATCGTCTTCTCCGTCCCCATCTTCTCCAAGTAGGTCATCCGCTTCCAAGTCTTCGATGTCGGGGGCACGATCGGTCTGCTCAAAGCCCAATCCCACTCCATCTTCGTCGAGTCCGCCGTCTGAGCCACTGTCATCCTCATATACCAAATCCCCAAGCTGCTCCACGTCACCGTCAGAATCGCTTCGTAAGGCCGGACCAGCTTCATCATCATCGCTATCGTAATCGGCATTACTGCCATCTTCCATGCCGTCGTCTGACGCATCTTCTTCCACTTCTTGTATCTCATCTTCACCGAATGCAAGTCGTCGTGACCGTTTCGATGTACTTGCTTGCGGCAAAGAGAGGGGTGTGGCATCGCTAGCGAACAAGCGCAGCTGGCTTTCCTGGATTCTATCGGCAAAAGTGTGGTCCACGTCTTGCAGGTCCATGACCATCTTTTCCCCTTCGCCTGCGAATACATTTTGTTCATCCTCGCCTTCGCGCTTCGTGAAGTTTCCAGCCGTGTTCACCCACACCCGGTCGCCATCGAACGAGACAGCACCAGAGCCAAGCAGCCCAGCTGCTCCTCCACTGAACGGTGCGTGAACCAGTCTGTGTTTCTCATTCAACTTCCTCCGCTTCTCGCTTTCTATCGTAGGTAGGGGACAAGGGTCGGCCAATTGAGCAAGCTTGGATACTTCAAAGGCGTCAACACCAGCACCGGGTATGTGAATTTTGAGTGTTGACGAATCCGAGGGAGCACGCATTGGAATACCACGTAAATATCCCCACACAGCTACTTTGCGATCTATTCTAGGATTTTGTCTGACCTCCTCCCTTGGTGTGAGGTCTTCAATGCGGTCTGTCAGAAGATAAGAATGGGAATTGCGGAACGTAAGAGGTCGGAATTTCGCCACACTGATGAAGCGTGACAGATTGAGAATCTCTCTATCCGGATATCGACCGTTCATGACGCCGCTCAGATAGAAAAGTTTAGCGCCATCGTAGACTTCAGTCCAGAAACGCTTCTTTAGACGTTTCTTCTGAGCACGCAATGTTGCTTGAGACTTGACGAGATCCAAGTGTGAGAGGATACCGATAAGTTTCGGTAAACCATGCGAGGACATAATAGACAACGCTTCAAAGGTTTCCTGTAGAACTGGATGCATTAGCAGCGAGCGGGAGAACTTGCTGATGTTCGCGATGCTCCTTACCATTTCCAAGCCGAAACTTCCATCTATCATGAGGAGGACGAGGTCTGCTATTTTACCCATATCAATCATCGACCCGAGGTCGTTTGGACATTCGATGATCGTAAGGCGTCTATTCTTCCCTGTAACTACCGTTACGGGACCCCTTATGTCGGTCATGGTAGTTTTCGTGTAGCGTCTTATCAAACTACGGATGAGGGTAGTTTTGCCGACCTGGGCAAGGTATAACAATTGAACCAATCAGTCTGACATTCACTCTTTTATGCTGCCTTGTTTGCATGGCTTACACCTGGTGGACCCATAACCGCCACAATAACTGGAGGTGGGTCTACCGAAGATGCCGTTCCTCCCAATGTAGAAGACTTTGAACCTGATGGACCTGCACCATGTCCGCCGAATGTACGGTCAATGGCAGGTACGTGAAGCTTCTTCTGCTCTTTCTCGACATTCTGCCTCGCGAGCCTCGATGCTTTTGCGCCAGACTGGGAAATGAAGGCTCGAGGATTCTTGCCTTTTTCAAACTTCGGCTTGACCTTGTCGGCCTTGCCTGTACCGCGATGCGGCTTGTTCGTCTGCTGCTCAGCAGTACTCATCTTGCAGCTTGTGCACTCGTTGCAGCGAGTTCGCACTTAAGAAGCCTCAGTCGCTGAAAAATTGTCCATCCGAGCTTGCCGATCACGTTTTCTTTTACGTTGCGGAGGGATAGCTGGTTTCACAGATCTCTTCACATCCTGCTGTATAATCATGGGCAGAACAGCTAGAACTCGTACGTGCATCTGCTTGGTATGGGAACGTGCCCTGATCCGGACTCCTTGTATTCACTGTAGGCGAAGAGAGGCGCGAAGAGCCGACGCCACGACCCATTGCCCTGCCAGCTGCAGCTGAAGCAAACGCTGCTGCCGAGCCTTGTGAGCTTACCGATGCTATGCATGGTCATCAGCACGTAAATTGAAGATGGATGCCGAAACTTTTCGCTTTCTTCCTAGCCGTGGCAGAGATGCGGACAAGCAATGTACCACTGCCGAAGAAGCGCACATCTAAAGCGAAGACAAAGTCTCAGACGCAACGGCAAAGGGATGCTGCTGAGAAAGCAGCCGGTACGTCGTCATATGAACCTTGATGCCCGATAAACCGAAGTGCTGACCGGTGGGGTTAATGACTGGCAGAGTTCGCTGAGCGACTACAAGCCAAAACTGACAGAAGAGTCACTAGGAAGGCCAAGAAGGAGTCCGCTAAGCGTTTATGGGACTAAAGACAGATGAGACTTCTGTGTTTCCGGTCTGTTGTTGTTATATTACTCTGCAGGCAATGTATCGCAAGACCGCTAGGCGTTGAATGTGCCAATTGAGCTGTCTCGGAGGCGTAGGAGTTACTGTGACACCGCTTTCTGCCTTCTCGCTAATTGACCCTCAAGACTAGCTAAACGGAGCATAAGTCAAAATTGTCTACAGGCAGACCAATTTCAACTGGATTCAGCCCGTATGGGATTGCAGATTCATCTACAAACACAAGGATTGTCCTCCTAGTTGACACTTCCTACCGTAATGACGTTCTCAACTGCATTAGCTACCCGCAAGACGTCACGCCTCTCGACCCATGCGAGATGTACATTTTTGGGGCAGATTCGCGCTTCATCAGGGTAAAGAACGGTATGATCTGCGTATTTAGGTCCTGTTCAAGCTCTATACATCACCCTACCATGTTTCAAAGGCTGCCCAAAGCGACGTATACGGATTTGGTTTCTAGCCAATTCTCCAGGCTGCGAGGACCACCTTCGCGACCGATTCCTGATTGCTTGACACCCCCGAACTCCATGTCCGAAGCTGACAAAGGCGAGCTTGCGTTGATAGCGACGTTCTGCTCAAATCTAGTCAGTTCCGCATGGTCATACAGCAGCACGCAAAGTTCATCGTAGGGCCTACTCCTGCTTCGAGCAATTTAGCATAATTCAACGCTTTATTGATATCTCGCGTAAAAACGGAGGCTGACAAAGTCGATTAGTCAGTCATAGATGAATTACCCTCAGCTAATGCACACTACAGTCATCTATAGAGATGTATGCCTTACCGAAAAGACCGTATTCGGAATCGTTGGCCCGCTTGATAACTTCCTTGTCATCCGTGAAGGAATGAAGGACCGCGACAGGCCCGAAGATCTCTTCCGTATTCATCTTTGCGTTGTCATCTACGTCTGTAAAGATCGTAGGATTGACGTAGTACCCTTCTTTCTGTTCTGGCTCACCTCCCAGGGAAACTGTGGCTGACCCTTTGGCCAGGTCCAAGAAGCTTTGAACAGATTTATACTGCACGGCATCGGCTAGAGGTCTTTTTCAAACATAGGGATTTTAGAACAGATGTCTGCATTCACTTTTAGGAATACTTACCCCATCATTGTTGTCTGCGACATGGGATCACCAGACTTTACGCCAGAAAGGGCTACTTTATACTGATGCAGGAACTCCTTGAAGATAGATTCGTGTACATACACCCGAGTGGATGCCATACAAATTTGCCCACTATTAGCCCATAACGAGAACGAAAGAGACTTGACGGCTTGTGCGCTATGATGTGCAGGTGATTAGCTACTAAAGGATTGATCTAAATTTCTAATGCGCTACTCACATATCTGCATCAGCCAGGATAATCGCGGGTGACTTTCCGCCCAATTCCAAGACGACGTCCTTCAAGTTTGATCTGGCTGCAGCTTCCTGAACAGCACGCCCAGTCCTGGTAGAACCAGTGAAGGAGATCTTGCGGATCTTCATGTGCCTAAAGTGATGTTGTTCATTTAGTACGTAATGAATGTTTGAGCTATCGGAAGCTTAGACAGGGCCTCACTCTGCGAGTAATTTGCCCGTTAGTCCAGCACCTGTAAGTACTTGAAGGACACCAGGCGGGAATCCGGCTTTCTCGGTTAAGCCAGCAATGAAGGATCCGGAGAGAGGGCTTTTCTCTGACGTTTTGATTATCATACAATTGCCTGCGGCTAGGGAGGGTCCAGCCTTGGCCGTAAACATGATGATGGGAACATTCCAGGCTGATAAAGAGGAGACGTAAGCCCTCTCATGTATTTGGATTGGCACGGTGTGCGTCTCACGACAAATCCCCGCCACGACTCCATAGGGGACCTTGAGGGAAAAGTTGAAGAAGCCTGGTGTATTTGTTGAAGCGGTGCCACCTAGATATGTTTCCGCAAGATCCGCTGCATGCCTGAGATGATTTGCAGCGATAGCAGTTTCACGCTTATGAGCAAGAATAGGCTTGCCCATGGCAACTGCATCTAATTCGGCGAGAGTACTGGCATTCTCGACTGAAGTCCAACTAGCGTTTCAGTACACAGACGTGAAGAAAAGGGCACGTGATTTGGCATTTACTCAGCAGCTCAGCCAGCTTCCGCAAGCACTCGGCTCGTACCGAAGGCGGACTTTCCGCCTGGGGAAAGTCTGTCAGTACGACACAGCCTTTATGAATGTACTCTAGTCTCTCACCCATTCTTGGTGTGCTTTTTGAGCTGCAGCTACAGCAGCATCAACCTCTGTTAATGGAGGAGCCATGTTCGGCTGTTAGCTCATGGCCAAAGATTCTTGCACTCCGCAGACATCCAAAAATAGACGCTTCGCACCCTTCGGCCCTGCTTCCTGTACTTTCTCAAGGACGACCGTCCCGTTCGCAGGGTTGTGCAGACTGAAGCCTCTTTCTGTATCTTCCACGTAATCTCCATTAATATAACATTTTCCGTAGCTGCTGTAGTCAAGCGACATGTTCATGGATTCGAAGGATGAATTGGGCGAAGCCATACTTTACCGCACAGCATTCACTACAGGTGCCACAGCTGCTTGCGAGTTATTTAGTGATGCAGCGCTTATTATTATCGGCGGAGCATTCCGTCTGGCCTTTCAGTCTCTCGGGAGGGCCCGTATATACGGCCTCCATGTGGGCCGCGGATCAGCGGTTCCACCGGACTCGCAATCGCCTCAATACGGTACTCCCAAAGACAGAAGACTGGGCTGGCTAAGAAGGCGAATCGGCTTTCCGCCTTTTCGAGACGATACTCCAAGATCCGTTTTGCTTTCGGGAGGAGTTCAGCTGGCTGGTATACGTAAAATGGTCAACCTCTTCGTTGCTGGAAGCGACCGATCAGGGCCCAAAAATACCTTCGAAGTGCTCAATCGTATGTCTAGTCTGTTGGACATGATTACCAACTCCTCCGGACCAGCTTGTCAATGGGTTTTGACGCCGTGCTTGCCTCGACTGTATAGCCCTCACCGGCAAAAGCGTGTGGTCCGCACCTTCTGCAAGCATAAAGGATTTGGATGATGCTATCACCGACCTCGCGACTTTCCAGCCAGAATGGGAGCGCACCACACCTAGCCAGAAGCGAGCCGTGTTCCTCAAGGGTACTTTCTCAGACTTTCTCACGCTCACGTACCGTAATTGACGCATTTAGCTTGTAGCTGCTGACCTGGTCATGACGGAAAAATACCGCCAACTCATCGTGGACAACATGACAAGCGAGACCGCAGCTTCGAGTGGATGGCAGCATGTCAACCAGGTCGCAAGCGCAAATATGCTGAGGGAGGCTGCCGCCCAAGCGTCAAATATCCGTGGCGAACATCATAGAAGCGAGAAGCCAGGTGCCTGCACCCCTTAGCTTTACGACACGACCAAGGGACTAAGCTTACGTTATTTTGTTTGAACAGATGTTGACATGTTTATCGTTCAGCGCAGAGCAGCTGGGGTGGGCGCTGATAGTCTGTATTTTGCAGGCGGCACTGATGCCCACATTTGCCTCAATATCAGGTCGTCTTCGCCATTGCTCCCTGGAACGCCCCTGTCAATCTCTCGGTGAGAGCTATTGCGATGCCTCTCATAAGTGGCAACACTGTCCTGCTTAAAGCTTCGGAGTACTCCCCTGCAAGTCAAAGAATTGTGGTTGACCTATTACTGGAGGCTGGATTGCCCTCTCGCGCCTTGTCCTTCGTTACAATGAGCAGGGACGATGCTCCCCATCTCACGGCGCATGTCATAGCTCGTCGCGAGGTTCGCAGAGTGAACTTCACTGGCTCAGACGTAGTCGGCAAGCTCATCGCGTCCGAGTGCGGCAAACACCTCAAACAGTGCATACTAGAGCTCGGAGGCAAAGCACCGGTCATTGTATCTGAGCATGCCAGAGACAATCTAGAAAGTGCAGCCTGGGGCGTGGTGTTTGGGTCCCTTGTACATTCCGGCCAGGTGCGTATGTGTTTGCGGCTCGCAAAACGATCACTAAACGATGTTGCAGGTCTGCATGTCGACTGAGCGTGTGTTAGTACACAAGTCCATCTACGATCACTTCGCACGGCTCGTAACGGAGAGGGTCGCGAAGCTGCGAACAGGTGATCCGAAAGAAGCCCAATTGGTGAGATGGCCCCGCGAAGAGCTTCGATAGGCGCATGCGGCTGACAAGGACTTTTTGCAGGGTCCGCTTTTCAGACCTTCGGCCGCAGAAACTGTGGTCAGCCAAATAAGAGATGCAGCGCAGCAAGGTGCACAGGTCCTTGTTGGCGAGGTGCCAGAGCAGGCTACCGGTGATTACGCCACGTTGGTACAGCCAACCGTCCTGAGTGGTGTTTCAACCAAGATGGATATATGGGAGCGGGAATCGTTCGGACCGGGTAAGCCAGGGCTTTGAAAGATGTCTTCATGAGTTGACGTAACCACTCCGAATGTGCAGTGATCACGTTGACTCCATACGAGGATATCGAAGATGCCGTTAAAATGGCCAACGATAGCGAGTACAGTCTCATAGCAGGCTTCTGGACTAGTAATCTGCATGAGGCAATGAAGTACGCCCCACAGCTCCGAGCCGGCTCTGTGCAGGTAAACGGATCTACTATACATATTGAGCCGACTTTCGGTAATGTAAGTGTCGTTCTACCGGTCAGTGCGGAACAAGCTAACCTGCAACTCAGGCTGGGCTCGGCGGAGCTAGTGGATATGGTCGCTTCAACGTCGATGCTGTGAGTGAGGTTGCCTCATGGTTGTCAGCAATCGAGCTGATATTTAGGCTGGTTCTCTAAAAAATCTCCTGTCCCTGTCTCACCGGCCTCCCCTTGATCCCTTGCTTAACGGTCCTAGTTTACCGACTTGCGCTCCATCGCGTTTCATGCGCACGGTGGGAAGTTTCCAATGTTCTGAATAGGTTCTCCTACATTTTACCGCTTAGCACGGCACTTCAGCACCTGTTGGATCGATCTCAATGAGACCTGCGCCCTCATTATGAGGATCCTCCTAGAGCTAGACCAAGTGTCAAGCGCTCAAGCGCTACCCGCTTGGTCCGACATCCCCGACAATTCGCTAATGTAACGCAATGTCTTTCATCAAGGAGGCTTCGTCAGTAGCGAAAGTCGTTGCCTTGCGAACCGTAAAATCCAAACGCGCTTATCACATGAGTGGTGGATCCAGAGTCAACTAATCAGGCTGTACGCATGTTAGGGCGTCGTGTTTTCCTCAATCGCTTGAAACCTCATTCAGGGTAATCTGTAATCATATAGGAATAGCCAGTCAAAGCAGGAGTAGGCTTGAGGTACTCTGGCGATCTGCATATCATGCTAAAGGGATATACACGGATGTCCGCTTATTTTGCCCCAGAGGCTATGCATAGCTCAACAGCATTACTGAGAGGAGAGCCTCCACATCAAGTACAGCATGCCCCTGTCGTCGTAAATGAGTGGTTTAGCATGTTGAGCCGAAGTTTCTGCTCGTTAAGGCTTGCAGTGTCGAACTCATCGGCACCATGCGGATGCTCCATACTTCGAAAACTTCCATCGATGGCGGAGCACGTCTCGTGTACATGGAACATGATGCTTGTATATGGGTTTCGGCTTCCCACTTGCCGCGTTCTTGCCGATGTGCGTTGTGAGGAGGGAAGCTGGCCATCCGCCACAATGTCTGAGCCGAAGGATAACGAGAATGTCTGTCCAAGTCGCCTTTTGACCATAGCGGCGATTAATAGAGCTGACAAGAGGCTGCTTTGCGTAAGAGAGAAGCGACTGTTCCAGTACAACACTCATAGCGACTCCGCACAGCAGGAAGAATGGCTTCCAATTCTCAAGAGGCGGCCGACCAGACGTCAGTTGAGCACTTGCAATTTTCGTGGTATCCCAGCAGTACACGAGGCGGAGCAGTTACTGACGTTTGTTTCGCATGATGTCCTTCTCCAATGCGGCCGCTTTGCTTCACTGGGTCTTTGGTTCCATCTACAGCATCCAGATATGGAAAATCAAGCGTCTGGTCAAATCTCTGGAGGCAGCTCGGGGTGCCGGCACAAGCATGATTTCGCTGATTCTGTGAGCTGGAGATGAGAAAGTAGCGATTCAGGAGCCATGGCCGAGATACTCATGAAGCTCTGAACTGCCTTCCTGCCCGGTTCAGCCCACCTCGGTCCCAAATCTCCCAAGCAGCTTCCATGTTGGCAAACGAGTACGGTACAGCTTCAAACATCAAGTCCCGAGTCAATCGATTGTCCGTGTTAGCGGCCATTACATCTACGCAGCAACGTCTCAAGCTGTATAACAGGGTTCCGCCCAACGGTTTGGTCGTCTATTGTGGTACGGTGCTCACGGTACGTGTTTGCCGCAAAATTGCCTGTTCAGAGACGAAAGAGCTCACAATGCTATATCGCCGCACAGGACGAGGGCAAAGAGAAGAAGCTCAATATCGATTTCGAGCCTTTCAAACCAATCAATACAGTGGGTTACTATGCCTCAATGTGCTCTATGGCTGCTCAGGGGCTGAGCAATGCCCCTTTCTAGTCACTTTATCTTTGCGACAATAAGTTCCATACAGAGGCTCTGTCCGAGCTGCTCGAAAGCGATGCCAAGTTCGGCTTCATCGTCATGGATGGTAATGGAGCGCTTTTCGGTACACTAGCGGGCAATACCCGTGAGATTATTCACAAGGTATGTTGGAAGTTATTGGGTTCAAACAGCGAGACTTAGGCTGATTGTCCTTGCCATCGCACAGTTCTCGGTCGATCTTCCGAAGAAGCACGGTCGTGGTGGTCAGTCTGCCCTGCGTTTCTCTCGTTTGCGAGACGAAAAGCGCCACAACTACGTTCGTAAAGTCGCCGAGCATGCAGTCACACATTTCATCACCAACGACAAGGTCAATGTTCAAGGTCTGGTTCTTGCGGGATCTGCAGATTTCAAGACCGACCTGGCAGGATCAGACCTATTCGACCCGCGTCTGGCAGCGAAGATCATCAAGATTGTCGATGTCAGTTATGGAGGAGAGAATGGGTTCAATCAGGCTATTGAGTTGGCGGCAGAGTCGCTGAGCAATGTCAAGTTCGTCCAGGAGAAAAAGTAAGTTGCCTCCTGTTGTGCATCGAGGACATATAAGCTAATATCACCCTAAGGCTTATTCAAAAGTACTTCGATGAGATCTCGATGGACACCGGCAAGTACTGCTTCGGTGTCGATGATACATTGCGTGGTTTAGAGCTGGGTGCAGTTGAAACATTGATTGTCTGGGAAAATCTCGATGTCACGCGGCATGTCTTGCGCAATTCGGAAGGCAAAGAGGTCGTCATACACACCGCCGCACCACCACCAACAGCCTCCAACGCAGCTTCAGCTTCAGCGGAAAGCAAAGCAAGCTCGAACGTTACCGCGGTCGGAAATGCCATTGCTGCATTGAGTGAAGCAGATAGGGCCAAGTTCGTCGACTCTGCAACTGGAACGGAAATGGAGCAAGCAGCAGACCCACAGCCGCTTTTGGAGTGGCTAGCAGAAAATTACCAACAATTTGGAGCTACGCTCGAATTTGTGACCAGTGAGCACCCCCACAACGTGGCGAAATAGGGACGGTATCTGATTCATAACTTTTTGAAAAGACCGGTCACAGGAGGGCAACCAGTTTGTAAAAGGTTTCGGTGGTATCGGAGGTCTTCTGCGGTACAAGGTCGATTTCAACATGATTGCAGATGCTATGGAAGATGACGACGAGTTCTACGATAGCGACGAAGATTACATGTAAATCCAGCACCGTATCCACTGTGTCAACATCGCACACAAAGATCGCATGCTCATGGTCCCGCCTTGTACCGGGCGAGGGCATAAGGCCGCACGCGCTCCCAAATGCCAATATTAGCTTTTCACTGTACCGCGGCATCTGTATTACGAGTATGCTGTTACAATATTGCTAGACTGTTACGGGGTGCTGGCGGTCTTCGCGTTGTTGGAATAAACCTGTCAGACTTAGCTTAGTCGAATGCAGTATTCTGTAGCAATGAGACCAGTTTAGTATTCACTCTATTCACCCCTGTGATTGACGTTTGCGAAAGTATGCTACAACAGCTATCCAGCTAAGTTCACGGAAGTGCTGCATTCTCGCGTCACATAGACCTGTCACTCTGAATCTTCGTCATCTTCTACAACGGCTCTTGCACGCTTTTGTTCGATAAGGGCAGCCATTTTCGAATTGTCTTTCCTCTCATAGCCTCTGTTGGCAGCGTCGTTACTTGCGTCTGCATCGTCCTCGTCATCATCGTCCCCTTCGGCCTCCTCGTCCTCCTCGTCGTCTTCATCAAGTGGATCTACCTGTCTCTTTTGCTGCTGTGTACCTGGAAGGTCCGGAAGATCTGCTTCATCATCTTCGTCAGCAGCAGCTCTCGTCGTTGCAGCCGTGGCAGGCCGTCTTGAGGCAGTATTGGGTGCGCGAGACGTGGTGGCGGAAGGTGTATTGACTTCTTCGCATGCGTCAATCCATTGCGAGTAGAGATCTATAGCCTCGTCGAGAGCTAAAACAATTGGGCATTGTTCAGTGTTCATCCGTACGAGGGAAAGTTTTGGCGGTACACACGGGTAATAGCAGCCTGGAAGCTCTGCAAGCAATCCTTGCAATCAAGGCGTCCCAACCTGTTTGCTCGGTCCATCTTGCATAAAACGGTACCTATATGTTGGCAGAAGAGACACTTGAACGTTTTGTCAAGCGGCTTTGCTTTGACCTTGCCCGCTCCTGGCTTTCGAGCGCTCTACAATGAAGAAACGTGATGTGGTGGAGCGTGATCAGCCTGCATTAAGCACCGGAAGACCCAAACACAGTAGGGAATACCGCTACAATGCTAAGCATACCTTTCGCTTGCCCATAGCGTCTTTGAGCAGTACGAGTTGCTGCAGATGTGGATCTGGTCAATTGTCACGAAAGCAACTTGGAAGCTTCGGCTTGTAGTCGACGGCATATCTTTCTGTCTAGTACAAACCAACCTGATCAGTTGGCATTCATCCATAAAATACCATGCCAAAACGTGCTCGAGATACACAGGAGGAAACTTCATCTCAAGCAGCGCCTGGTGATAAGCCCAAAAGCAAAAAGACGCGTACGAGTAATGATTCTGCTGGCGTGACTTCTCAGCTTCATCGACTGGCGGAACCACCAAGACCACGAAAAAACAGAGCAGTGGAACCCAAAGGCGTGCTGAAGCCAGCTAAGAGAATACGCCTACCAGGTCGCCTCAACAGGCTTGCCGTTCCCAAACCCCAATCTCTAGCTGCGCGTAAAGGCGGGTCTGGCTCGACGAAATCTGATGTAAACCGTCGTGGCAACAAGATCAATAAAGGTTGGGGAACAGGTGGATTCGATACCATTCCTCCAACTGGATCTGCAGGTGCCGAAGATGACATTGGAGAAAGTACCTCTGCAGCTGGGAAAGGCTCGTCTAAAAACAAGTCGATTAAGACTGTTCCTGTTGGTGCTGAGATGTGGATCACTCGCAAATCATCCTATACCGCTTACTTAAAGTCAGGCGTTGCAGCCTTCATGCACAAGGGGTGGGTCAATCTTTGGGGACGAGCTGTGACTTACACGTATGCCTCGCTTTTCAAAGCTGACGCACGTTTTTGAATAGCAATCATACCCTGATCCTGCGAGCTTTGGGCGCAGCAATTCCAGTTTGCCTAAGTTTGACCTTGGCGATTAGAGATGCCTTACCATGTGGGGAGGAAGGTACTACGATGGACATTCGAACAGGTAGTGTGGACGTTAACGATGAGATCATACCGGAGGACGGATCGGACAACGAAGTAAGTCTGGATGATCCTACAGTGGTCTTCCCAGTTAGGCATCCTGCTGATATACAAAACTTCAGGATCAAGACATTCAATATCAAACGCGCACGAAGAGCTCGGTAGAATGTATTCTTTCCCTCAAGAAGAGTATACGACAAAGACTGCTTGTCACTTCGACTGGTGTGAGTGCAAATCATACGCTTGGAGCAAAAACGATGGGTGTTAGACCTGGTAGAGGAGGACGTGGTAAGCCGGTCAGAGGAGGCACAGGAAGACACCAAGGACGTGGTCGCGGACGGGGATCATAGAGAGTGGTCGATATGTCACTGCAAATTCGCCTTTTAGGCGCGAGTGGCCGCTCATCCATCTGAATACGAAACCCTGCAAGCTAGAGGAGTCAACGTTGCTCGAAATCTTCCGCTGTCCTTACCGAGCTCACCCTTTGGCAGTGAACAGAAAGTATACCTCACTACATATCGCCAAGGCAGACACACCGCCGAGAGAGATTATCCACGCGGATGCAGGACAAACATCAAGCCAAGTGCTGTAGAACTAGATCAGCAAGATTGAAGGTCGGACAAGAGGCCTTTCACGGAACAAAGGGCCCTTCGTAACAATGGCAAGCGAGAGGAAGACATTCCCGCAGGCACGGGTCTTCGTTATGCTGTAAGGCGTGTTGCGGCGTGTTGCGAAAAGATGACCAGAAGACCGACCAAATAGCATACAAGGACGATTAGGGTTGGTTTCTCTCTGATAATACGAATCATCCCATTGGTACGAAAAGATGGAGACATGAATCGAGTAAAGAGACTACAAAGAAAACATGGACAAGCTGTGTAGTCGAGCTAAAGCTATAAAGTGACACTCAAAGGATTTCAGAAAGCGTGACGAAATCATTCCCCCGAGCTCAAACAATTTTTTCATGTTTGATGTATGCTTTATTTTCTAATTTGATTTTTGGTGTGGCATAAGCCCCGAGCTCTTATATCGATTATCTAGTGCCCATTCACTCCATTCGTCGAACCGTCTAATGCTCCGTTGACCTTGGCCTTCTTGAGTACTGGCGCGGCGTCTGTCTCGTCTGCGGCGCGAGCTAGGATCTTGTCGAGTTCCTAAAGAAGGGGAAGAAGGAGAAGAATTAGCAATTGTTTCTCTCATCCCGACTAGCGATTCTCTGGTAGTGTATGCTATCCGGAAACTGAGCTGTGAACTTGCCTGTCTTTGACCAACTGCAATTTCACCCGTAGAAACAGCACGGTGATAAATACGCAGAACAGCATCCACATCTTCCATAGATTGGGTCTTGACATCGGCTAATTCCTTAATCTTGGCAGTGACATCCTTAATTTGAGCTTCTGTCATCTCCAATTGTAATTGTTCTACTCTAGATTTGACTGCATGCCATCCTGTGATTCTTGAGCCAATGTGAATATATCTCGACATTCCGAAATCTTCTGGCTTGATAGCTTCATAAGTTGATGGATTTGCGAGAATCGCCTTGGCGTGGATACCGGCCTTGTGCGTGAAGGCGCAGAATCCAGTAATGTACTGTATACATAACAAACGGCATGAAAAGCGTTGAGATCAGTTTTTTGAGAAAAGTGGAGTCAATCAGCATGCAGGAAAGCATTATAGGACGGTCGCAACGACAGGCTTACGTTGTTGAAGGGAACCGAGACGGATACGGCATCGGCAACCAAGTTCTCTACTTCTCTCAGGGCGGCAAGATTGTACTTCTTCTTGACGTATTCAGGGTCTGTGACGTACATTCTTGCAAGTAGACCACCTAGAGGGGTGATACCGTTTCGCTCACCGATACCGAGTACGGAGGTATCGATGTGGGTTGCACCAGCTTCGAGTGCGCAGAAAGCGTTTGCAATGGCTGTGAGAGAATGAAAGGCAGAGTATAACAAAAGAGACGGTTCTTTTTAGCTTATGCACTGGCATCCATGATGTCGTTACACATGGAGAGTGAGATGCTTCGCTTACCGCATCCAGAATCATTGTGGAAATGAGTCTCGATATCGCAAGAAACGACACCTCGGAGTGTTCGCACGAGGTCGTACACTTGACGAGGGTTTGCGCAGCCAACGGTATCAGCGATACCGACACGGTTGACACCGATCTTGTCTACTGCTTGGTAGATGGAAAGCAAGTCGACCAAGTCGGATCTGAACGAATCTTCCGAAGAGAATCTGATTTCAATGTTCTTGGACTTGACGAATTCGATGACTTCGATGGCAGTCTGGAGAGTCGATAGTGCACGGCGCAAGGATGTCAGTCACATGCTGTACGCCGGATGTGACACAGGTGCTGGAAAAGCGCGCTCACCTTGAGGATATAGGTCATGTCCTTGCCGTGGGAGTGTTCCCTCAAGAAACTCGAGGTACCGATGACAACATCGACACCGTCTACGCCAGTCTCGACTGCGATTCTGGCGTCATCCATGTGACATCTAATGTGAGTCAAGATCTTGGACTTGAGTCCCAGCTTGCAGATGGCTTCGCAGTCTCTCCTCGACTGTTCGGAAGCTGCAGGAGAAGTAAGCTCAATGTACTCGACGCCAAAGTCGGATAGAGCTTGTGCGATCTTGATCTTGGTTTCTGTGTCGAAGAAGGCATTGGCGAACTGGGTGGGAGAGTGGTGCAAAGCAAGGATTGCAATGCGTTAATATGGGTTGTCGGTGGAGATTGTCGGAGATGTGCAACGAGCTTTGGAGGGACAGTCTGCCTAAGCATGAGCAGTCCTGCCACAGTCTCTTGCTTGTGCACCGCGATAGTGCAAGCCCATCCGTCCTGCCGATTGATGAATATGGCCGCTCACCTGTTCTCCCTCTGTTGCAGCGGATGTACAAATGGACATGATCGCATAGGTCAGTTTGAGGCTTCCGACAGCTGAATCCGACCCCCGGTCGATGGCGGACGGAGGGCTGGAGCGACAACCCACCTCTCAGCGTGGACTCGATGATGGCAAAGTTGGATGTGTTGCTCAGGAAGGACGAATAGTTCAAGGGCGACACGTTCTTGGTGGCCGCCTTCTGTGCGCCCTTCTGCTGGACGGAGCTTTCTGTTGGGAGATGCAGGGGAACAGAGGAGAAAGGGAGAGACAGGAAAGCATCAGCAAGACATTGCAGAGTGCCGAGAGACTGTCTGCAGCTGGCTGCAGCTGCTACAACCACGCGACCTACGAGCTTCTGCAGCAGGGTGGCTTCCGTGCTCGTCAATCTTGACAAAGTCCTGGGCCGAGCTCGCGTCTGCGCCGTCTGCGTGGAGGACGCCGTTAGATGGTTCTGGGCACATGGTGTGGGAGACTAGATAGCGTGTGCTATTGGAGTGTGTGTATTGGTCTGAAGCAAGCTGCTATCGCGAGCTATGCACTTTGCCTTGGAAATGCTGATGACTTGACTTGCTGCAGAAAACCGATCGAGTTTTCCTCCGGGCGATTCTACGAGTGGGCAAAAATCCACGCAGCGGGTTGCCGGTGTTTTGTGTGCGACGGATGGATGGATGGGCTGCAGAGTGCAATGCAGCAGGCTATGTAGAGTGAGGTTGTACGGCGGAGTCCATGCTTTTGCTTCTGTCCATCTCCACCTGCAGGCGTGCTCTTTGCCACATGCAGCCACAGAGGCGCTTGGGCAAGTTCTGCGGCAAGCTTTCGAACCAGCGGACAGATGACCTTGCGAGCACCGCAGATGCGTTGCTGAGCAAGCACCATCGTACTTTCGTGCCACTTCCCTGCGCCCCAACGCCAGTCCTGGCTTGTCTGCATCAACCGGGGACACCCTACGCCACTCCCCACATCCACCCTGTCTAAACATTGCACGCATGTCCCGTCCTTGCCAGGCCACCGAGCACTACTGGCTGGGGGATCAGGCTTTGCATATGGACAACCCTAGGTCTCTACACGCAGACCCAGGGACAAGAGTCCTCACCGAGGAGCAGGTAGCTCGCTTCTACAACGATGGGTGGGTTGATCCAGGTCCCGCAGAGACACCCTTCGACGAAGTCCCCGCTCGAGGTATCCTGCTCAACGACGACCTGCCTCGGACCTGATTGCAGCGATATCCATCCTGCGCTATCCAGGTCTGGCTCGTCGGTGCCATACGTGGAAGAATGAATCGACCCCATGCTGCCAACATGCGCTGACTGGATGTCTGATTCTGAATTGCGACATGCTCATATAGCTACCTTGTCATCCCAAAGTTCTTTACTTCTGAAACATGCGATGCGCTCCTTTCGAGGGCTCGTGCCCTTATATCCTCATTCGACCTATCTACCCACCCCCTAACAAAGTTCGGAACAGGTTCAAATCAAGTTGGTGATGCCTATTTCCTAACATCAGGAAATACAATTCGGTTCTTCTTCGAAGAAGATGCTTTCGATAAGACGACGAATGAGTTACGATACCCTAAAGAGAGAGCGATCAACAAGATAGGGCATGGTTTACACGAATTGGACCCTGAATTTCGTAGATTCTCATTAGAGAATGAGAAACTCATCACATTAGCTAAGGAGTTGGGATATCATAAAGATCCAAGAGTACTTCAAAGTATGGTTATATGCAAGCAACCCGCTATAGGCGGTAAGGTACCCTCGCACGATGACTCCACATTCCTATACACCAAGCCTAAACCATCAGCATTAGGGTTCTGGTTCGCTTTGGAGAATTGCACAACGTCAAATGGCTGTCTATCATTCTTGCCAGGATCACATAGATTAAATCATCCGATAGCTAAGCGATTCGTACGGAAAACACCTAATAATGTTAACGATGGAACAACATTCGAAGATTTACTGAGCGAAGAAGAAAGAAATGATCCTGAGAACATAAAAAAAAGGGACTGGGATGGTGAAAGATATAAGGATGATTGGAAGGTGGAAGAATGTGATAGAGGTACTTTGGTGCTTATTGATGGTGCTGTTATTCATCGTTCAGAAAGAAATCTTAGCGATAAAAGCAGATTCATATATACTGTAGGTTTGGGGTGCATCTTGCCTCCTCGGTTTCCTTTTGATCTGTTGCTAGAGGTGAACGGACTGACAATCGTTCATTCCCACCTCCAAACAGTTCCACATGATAGAAGGTCAAGCTGAATACGATGAGAAGAACTGGCTGCAACCAACGGCTGATATGCCCTTCTCAAAGCTGTTTAAATAAAATACGAACCGATGAATTCAAATATGTAGGTACATAATCCACCTAAACAATCCGGTGTAGACTCTCGTAGCACAGCAGCATATGTCGTGGCTTCTATTGTTTCTGCCTGGTCATATCGTCGTCAATATATTCCCCGCATGCAAAGTGAACCAGAGATCTGCCCGTAGAATATCTTGAACATGCTTGTTGCTTTCATCGAAAGACGAATGATTTGTGTATGGCTGAACGACGTTCCTAGCTGTATCCCAGAGGCACTTGAGATCGCAAAGGTGCAACTCCAGACTAACTGCAGCCGGTCCAACATAAAGTATTCTCGGGAGATTGGAAAATGCGATAGGTTCATTGCGCGAAAAGGATCTCGACAGCTTGCAGCTTGTACAGATACAGGACAACCGCGGCGAGCAGGAATAAGTGAGGAAGCGGATGGCATGATGGTAGTGTGTTACAAGGGCTCAACTCCATATGCCCTCTGAGTGCGTAACCACCAGCTCTCCCGTCTCTATCGACAATCATCACGTGTCCGCGCGGCGATCGGCAGAGTGAGTGTCACCGAGTTTCCACCGAGGAAGTGCTGGCTTTCCTCCATAATATCACATACAAAGGACAGAAAACATGGCACCCGACAAGGCTAGAGTAACGACTCCCAAATCGACTCGCACCTGTGATTTATGTCGAGCTCGCAAAGTTAGTCAAGCCCCAATCATCATTTACCAACGGAGTTCCGGCTTCTTCAGACAAAGTAACCCAGGCTCTGACTTCGGGCCGGAACTGACCCTATCTATCTCCCGAACTTGGGGTTTTGGGGTATTGCTTTGCAGATCAAGTGTGTCACATATGCTGAAGACCCAGAACGACCTTGCGAAGGGTGTACAAAGTTGGGTACACAGTGTACCTATGACTATGTTAAAAAGAAACCTGGTCGCAAGAACTCGTGAATGCCATCATTTTAAACCTACTTGTCGCCTGACATGGGGCCAAGAGAGACAGAGAGAGAGGCGTGGCTTACTGACCGGTAAATGTTTCCGTCTTTCCAGTTTCAGCCCTCGAACGACCGTCGCTGCTGCGAGTGAGCAACACCATCACTCACGCCATGCAAGGGCAAGCACGAGTGCAAGTGCTAGCAGTATCACTACGACTGTGACCTCCAGCAATAGCCGGCAAGAGTCAACGCCACCTAGCGATACCGCCGCCGCCGGCACAGGTACCGGTTTCTCTATAGCAAACTTTGCTCCAGATCTCGCCAGCGGGAGTACCCCTCATCGTCAAAATTCAAGCCTAAATAATGCATACTCGTTACCATCGAGTAGCAATGCTTTCGTAGGGGCACCCCCGATCCCGCCTTTCTCGCTCAACAACGCAACCGATGTAACAAACAGTAGTCACCATAGTCTCCAGCACCATCAGCAGCAGCAGCAGCAACCACAGCAGCAGCAGCATCCGCACCCTCACAAACGTGGCGAAAGCATGTCTACTGGGACTGTTTCATCTTCCGATATATTCTCCACAACCTCAGGAGGAACTACCAATACCCAAAGCTCGTTCTCATTACCTTCCCTTGAATCCACAAAAACCGAAAGTGATCCTTCGAATCTCTCTTGGTTGGATTCAATTCTGGAGGGAGCTGGTTCATGGGGTAGTACTACGAATATATTGAGTGATATACCAGAAGCAACAATGTCGATATTTCCATCGGATTCAGCTCTACTCGATTCTCAATCACCTAATTTTTCCTTAGCTTCTACTTCATCAGCTCAAGATACCATATCTCAATTATTGCATGCTCCTAAAGCTGGAGAAAGACAGTTGGAAGATGTAACTACTTGGGCGAACATTTCACATTTCATTTCTTTATATCTCCAACATCTATATCCTCTCTTACCTCTTGTTCACCGACCTAAATTTGCAGAACATATGGCAATGCGGAGAGATTTGAGAGATCCTGATTTCAGGGCTCTCTTGCTTAGCATCGGTGGGTCATGGTCTTTTTACTAGGCTTGCGAGTTATGGATCCACAACAAGCTAACTCGGGTGACATCGCACTCTTGTATGAACTCCTCTTCTTCTCAGTCGCCTTTGTCATTTGGCAAGTTCCGACCACTCGCCTCGTAAACGATCAGTTCGATATCGAGAGCCTTAAGCGTTTACAGAGACAATGCTACCGAACATGTCGAACTCTGCAACGTACATCACACAGTCCAACGAGTCTAACACAGGTCAACACATTGATTTTGTAAGCTACTCGTCACACCGAGTTCGCTTTGGTTCCCTTCCATACCATTCACTCATTATGCGATGTCGACTTTAGCGAAACCTTCTACCTTCTGAGCGTGGGTCTAAGTCACATTGCAGGCTCAAGACTTGGACAGGCGATACAGCTTGCCTTTTCGATGGGCTTGAATAGCGATGCAAAGACGGAAGGTCTAGGACTGGATACTATCGAGATACAGCTTCGGCGGCGGACGTTTTGGCAGCTCTATGCTACCGATAAGTAGGTCATTACTTTGCATGTGGTGCATGGTTCAATGGGTAACACTATCTCCCCTCTATTCCGTATTTGCCCTTCCAGGACGCGCGCAATTTCAGGACTTCCCATGCTGATCAACGATTTTCAAGGGGTGTGTTCACTTCCGGAACCCATAGACGATGAGTTCATCACATCACAAGGCTATTTCTTTCAACCACGTTCACAAGTTTCGGTCATGGTAGGATTCGTAGGGGTATCGAAAGTTTTCAGGATATTATCAGAAGTTTTCTTCTATCATAGATGCCTAAGTACTGGGTTTGATAAGAATATCAGCAATTTTTCTCTAGATTGGACTATAACGATAGAACATCGTTTACATCAAATTTTGAATGAGTTACCGAATGAGATCATGCAACCTATGATTAATAGTACAGAAAGTTTCAGGCAAGTTTTTGCTATGCAAAGAGCGAATATACTTATTACTATTGCTTGCTGTAAATTCGCTTTGGTGAGTCTGCTTTTCTCCTCTCTGTCTCTCTCTCTCTCTCTCTCTCTCTCTCTCTCTCTCTCTCCCTCTCTCCCTCTCTCCCCCTCTCTTTTCACATTCACTGATGCTAGAGGAGATGACCTCGTATTGACCTGTCTCCACTTCCACTCATCATTATTCTTCTCATCTCCTTCCTCTGTTCTAGTACGATCTGAGGGCGGCTTTAAACGATAATGAAGCACAATTGAAATTGGAGAAGGAAGGCATAGCGCGAGAGATGCATTCTTTGCTTATGGGGTACGTCTACAGTTTTCCTCCTTCTCCTCCGCCTTTGCTTTGTATGTTTCGGCTTTGAACGCTGATGGTCACATCAAATCCTTCCATTGTCATGAAATGAAAACAGTATACCAGTCGAAGATTTAGCTTCAAATGGAGAATCTGTTCGTGCAAAGGTATTCCATATCGTCACTGCTTTATGCACTCAGGTACCAGCTACGGATCTAAACTACGATCTAGTTCGAGACTGGTGTAATATGGTAAGCATAGGATCTCTGGTTCCCTCACCATTTCTTTTTATACTCCTATCCATCCCCTCTTCACTCAAAATGGTACCGCAACCAAAGATACCTGGCTCCTTGGTCGCCTTCCCGATGTGCTATCTTGTGCTGATCATGATGGTCATTCTTTTCTCTCCATCCCTCGTTTCCCCCTTTTTCGCTAATCCCTTTGGCCCTTGTAATGATGTGCTTCCTCTTTGGTCATCCCCCCTTATTGAAACAGTTTTTCGCTATAAGCTTCGTACAAATGCCACCACCTCCACCTGAAAATCTAGGGATCGATAGTAGGGCACCTACGCCTCCCGCTCAACTCGAAGCGGTCAGGACGTGAAAGAGGAATACTTTGGGTTGAGGGTTGACATGGTCTTATTGATATTCTTGGTTGAAAGATTATGGGGTATTTTCGAATTCGAGTTTCTGTCCATCGTTATTATCTGCAATGGTACTATCTCCCCAATGCAACATGTAGATCTGACCAGGCTTTCTGTGCTGTTTTGACAAGCGGGACTGGCCAATCCAGGATAGGCTGCTTGATCCCATCTCATATGGTGCTACTAGCGAGGGCATCCGCTAATTCACCTGCGCTCTGCTGTGGTTGTAGTTGAGTAGCAGGCTACATAGTTGGAAGCGCAGATCGATCAGCACGTGCCCTGGCCAAGTCAAATTTCCTGGACGTTTTCTGCAGGTTTCGCGTTCGTCAAGAAACAGAGGAACAAACACCCACCTTGACTTGCTTGCTTCTCTTGCTACTGTTCAGAGTAGCTTGCAACTCCCCAATCGCATCCAATCCGTTCATTCCTTGGACATCTCTGCGATCGCGAACTTTTCGACCTTTGGCTGTACTTCTTGATGTAGATTGAGGAATACCCGCACTTGGCTTGTTTCCTTTTTTTGCGTGGGATGTGGAGCGGGTCTTGGTGGTGGTGGTGGTGGTACGTTTCGAAGATGACGAAGATGCTTTGTTTGATTTGGCCATTGTCCACTGTCTAGCGTAGGAGGTTCTGCAGTGTTGTACAGTACGTAAAGAGGTGAGCGGCAGGGAGGGTATCAAATGTTGCGCATACTACTCCCGGAGTGGCGAGCAAGAGCAAGCGGAGCAGGACAGGCTGGGTTCAGTTGAAAAGCTCGTACATCTGCTGCTATCAATACTCGTCCATTCCTTGGCTAGTGTTCTGTAAGTTTCTCTAGCTGCAAGATGGAAGGTGGCGAAAAGCCCACTACTCGCAAATGCCGACTGCACCGAGCAGGCCGTAAAGCAATGCAGGGAGAGACCTTCCTTACATAATACACTTATAAGCTCACTCTGTAACGAACACGACAATCAGGGGAGCATGATTCGCGTGGGAACCCTATGCGAGCCACATCGCTTCAAAGTAGCATTCAAGTTTCTTTGCCTCCATGCATGAGCTGCAGCACCATCGCTCCGGACAATGCCCCGCGAGCACAATCAAGCATCAACACGTACACCTGCTCCACGCAGTATCGCGAGCCAGACTGCTCGTCGGCCGAAAGCGCGGTGGAATCCAGACTGCAGCCAAACGTGTCCGGGCGGGATGCAGTGCAAAGGGCCAGCGCTGGAGTGTATGGCGAGTGACGCATATCTAGGTTGGGCGTTCGAGCTGCGAAATGCGCGCATTGCAGCACAGGACGCACATGCATCGCACCTGGACGCACACCGCAACGGGCCACCGTCGTTGTAGGGCAAGCTTCGGAGTGGGACGGGTATCCCGGATGCGCACGCACGTCTGTCGCCCTCCGACGAGCAGGCCCGCAATCCGCCCTCATCACGATGATGGCCCAGGAAGACGGCAAAGTAACGCTGACAGGCCGTCTGTGTTTCTGCTCTTGACTCTGCTCGCATCTCCTCGCCGTCCGCACTGAACTGCCGCATACTGACCCCCATCTGTAGCCTGACTCTGACGGGCCATAACGCACGTAGGGCAATCTTCATCACCACGTGTCCTCATCAAATGCTGATGGGTCGATATGCTCATACACTTATCCTGCCGCATCACAGTCGTCGCATCCAAACTCCACCTCAATCAAAGGTAAGGTTCAATCCCATGTCACGGCTCCATCCCGCTCGCGTCCTACACGCTTTTGAAAAATTGCAAGCGAGCGAGCCAGCTGGATTGGGCAGGGCGAGATACGTGTCGTGACAGCTCTCTCCGAAGCTGCACAGCACACTGTAGATACTCACTGCTGGATTGCAGTGCACTCGTCAAGACTGAGTCTTCGCTCTGCTTCCCTCCCGCCATCGCCCTGCAGTTTTACCTGCATTCACCAGCTCCAGACACCGCCTGTCCAACGGCCCGTCGCTACTCCAGACACCACGCCCGCTCCGGATCTCCAGTCTCACACAGTTTCACCCTCTTTGGTACACTTATCGGACACCGGCTCCCTGTCGCCATTCCTTATCGCTCCCTCGTTCGCGCCCACTCCCACCTCTGCTCCGTGCATCACACCCTCCATCTCGGAAACACAGCCAGCACCCCGATCCCTCTCGCCATCCTCCTCTCAGCGCATTGCAACAACGGAGAGACTGCCTTCCCGCCGACTTTGCAGCTCTCGCTCCCGTCCGACACTCCCTGTCAACCAGCCTTACCTGCACTCGGTTGCTCTGCAAGCAAGTACCAACGAGCCGAACATCGGTCTACGTCTCTCCATATGGAGACCACAACCAGCCAAACCAACCATCCAGATCCTTCAATCAATGATACCCATCCTCCCACCACCAAAGCGACGACAGTCGAAAGCACCAGCCCCGTGCCACCCTTCTTGGTGAGAAGATCTTCCTTCGAGCCTATGAGGCTAGGTCTAGGTACACTCCCGCCTCCAGTCTTTTCTCGAGCACCACCTGGCCAACGCAGCGTTCCAGCTATCGAATTCCTGAACAAAGATCCTGCATCCGGTGGCAACACCGGCAGCAGCGTGCCATCGCTGAGCACCGGCATGGCTGGGGGAGTCCTGCCTTCTGCACTGGCTAGTGGAACGAGCACTCCAGGAGCTGGACTAGGGAATGGAAGCATGTCTGCTGAACCTTGGAATCTTTGGAGTGATTCTACCGCTCCCAACACAGCAACCACGGCAACAGGCGTATCGATGACATCTCCTTCCGACACAAACGGAACATCAACCGGCGAATCGCAAGCTAATTTCGCTACAGCTGCAAACGGAGCGGCCCAAGCTAGCCTGAATGCATCTAAGAACGCAAAGGAAGACGAGGAATTAGCTTCTGCTCTAGCTGCTGTTGTGGTATTGGAGAAAAAGCATGACAAACGATCCAGCATTGCCAGCAGGGTTTCCTCCTCTTCTAGAAGTAATGTTGGAGGAGCAAATGACGAAGGTGTTGTGGGGAAGACAGCAAGTCTCGCCCCAAATTCAGCAGCTGTCGCTTCTGCTGTAGCTTCTTCGTGGTCGGAAGAACTATCTGCGAATCCTGGTGCTGCTGCTTTGCAGCCTCAGAGTTTTGCTTTGGATTCGAATGCTAGTTCAGAGGCCTATGACTCGGTAAGTTTCCTCCGTACATGGGAGTATACGTATTGTTGCTTGCATATGTCATTCCCTGTTGGAATTCCTGATTGATCTTGTTCTTTTTTTATTTCGTTTGCGCTGCACTCTACCATGTCAACCACAGGGAGCAGGAAAGAAACTGAATTCTTCTCTGATGCCTCGCAATACATCATTCTCCTCGATGCTAGATCTGCCACAACCTGATCAACATCGTCATACGCCTCCGGATGGTGGTGTCACGACTGTAACAAAGTTAGGTCGAAAGGGGTCTCTTACTCGACAGAACGGTGGCAACACTCAAGCACCCTTGACTAAAGCTTCTACTACCACAGCCCCCAATATCTTCCCTTTACAGTCTACTACAGTTACGAATGACTCGCTTCCGAGTCTAGCGCTTTTCGTCCCTGCTACTGATGTAGAGGGCAATCATGCCACACCCGCCAGCTCATATGGTTCAACTCTCAGACCTGCAGACAGTACATCACCTGTTCCACCCAAATCGAGTGATGAGCACGCTTCCGGAAGGGAAAGAAGAGCAGCGCTGGGTATAGATGAATACGGCATTAGGTTCAGACAAAATACAAACATGAGCAGAATGATGACTACAGGATCAGATTATTCATCTAGTCCTTCAATCGCATTTGGCACTCTCAACGATGGCGATACCAACCCAAACGCTACTAGGGGAATAGGAGGATTTGTCAATGATGGCTGTGCTCATCCCGGTGATGAGCAACAATATGGCAGTAATGGAGCATTCGGAGGCGCTTTCAACCCTAGAAGAGATTCGGGCTACGGTCCTTCCATGTACAATTCGTCCCTTTCGGTTGGATTAGGTAACTTCGGTAACGGTGACAAAAGGGGTAGTAGGAGCACGGTGAGTCCGCTCATTCGTCTTTATTTTGACTTGCTTACAAGAACGCTCATGTACTTGTTTCATATGTGGATAACAAACTGCTTCCTCCCAAATTGAATCGTCTAGTCATGGCAGGGTCATGATCAGTACAACTCCCCTATGGGCCGAGGCATGACTTCTTATTCTTACGGTCCAACTCTACATGCGAGCCCCTACGTTTCCCCTTTCAACCATACTCCGGACGGTGGAAGTAGCTTCCTGACTTTCAACTCCAGCTCATCCGGTGAAACGACGAACAGTGACGGTCATAGTTCTTCTTTGCTACGCTATCCATCTTTGAATGGAGTCGGTGGTATCGGAAATGGAAGTTTGGATTACATACTTGGTATGCAACCTGGTGGTAGTCTTGCTTTGAACAATTATGGATCAGGTCTATCAAGTGGTTTTATAGGAGGTGTTCCAATTCATCATCCTACTTCACCTTTTATGAGGTTCCCTAATAGTCTGCCTACTCTTGGCCCTGGTGGTAATGGTGGTTGCGGTATTCGTAACTTCAGCATGAATGGTGATTACGAAAGACCTAGGCTGTTCGAGGACACGAATAAACCCGTCAGGAGTCCTCTGTTGGAGGAATTTAGAGCTGATAAGCTTAAGAGATGGGGCGTGCGGGTGAGTTGCCTCTTTCTGTTCCCTCACTGTATCTCTTTGTGCTGACGGGGAACTCTCGGATATTGGGATGCCGACAATTTCTCTAATGGACGTCGTCGCCATTCATCAGGACATGCACGGTCACATTGCAGAATTCATGTGCGATCAAGTTGGATCAAGATACATTCAAGAATCAATTCTAGAACATCCAACATCACAGGATTGCGATTTAATTTTCGAAGAAATACATGATTTGGTATTGCAATTATCAGTTGATGTTTTTGCAAACTTCTGTGTTCAAAAATTGTTGGAGAAGGCTTCTCCTGAACAAATCTCGGTTATGGCGGAAAATATTAGAGGGAGTATTCTGAGATTGAGTCTACAGACTTACGGATGTAGAGTTATCCAAAAGGTGAGCTTCTATTTCCCGTTCCTTCCTTTCCGTCTTCTTTTCACTAATCTTGGATAATACTGTGCTACGCTTTCGATTCTTTTCAAGACACTCGAAGTGGTCTCTCCTGATCATCAGGTTATGATTCTGCGTGAACTCGAAGGTGCTGTTCAGAAGTGCGTCCGTGATCAAAGTAAGTCATACTTCCCTATTTCTTCAGAGCTCTTCGAGTACTCATCGATTCTGAACACTATGTCCGCCTGTTCTGTCTACAGATGCAAATCATGTCATTCAGAAGATCGTCACAACTTGTCCGCCGGATCTCCTTCGTTTTGTCGTTGATGCCTTCATCGGAAATGTTTATACTTTCGCTACGCATCCTTACTCATGCCGGGTCCTGCAACGGATCCTAGAGAATTGTCCTGAAAGGATGACAAGGCCTATCCTTGAGGAACTGAAGAGCTATGCTCTCAATCTGTAGGCTCAGAGTTTCGTCCTGGCTTTTAGCATGTGGTGCTGACTGGAAAATCTTGGTACAGCATGCAAGATCAATACGGAAATTATGTAATCCAGTTCTGCCTGGAACGAGGGCTTCCTCATGACAAGTCGGACATCATCTGCCAAATCTATGGACAAGTCCTACATTTCTCCAAGCACAAGTTTGCATCCAATGGTTAGTTGGCATTGTTTCTGCGTTCTTCCTTGCTTGGCGGAAGTGTATACCAGTGTTATCCTGACTGACGCTTCGCTTTTTGTAGTCATCGAAAAGTGTATTATTAATGCGAATGATCATGAGCTGAATATGATCGCTGGGGAAGTGCTGGCTCCTGGTCTCGATGGCAATACTGGCATCCAGTCTATGTTGAGACACGAAGTAAGCATCGCATCCTGTGCGACGATTCGCTACATAGTAGTAACGATTTATTCGTCACTCTTCTAGTATGCAAATTACCCTCTTCAACGCCTCATTAAACACACTACTGGTCCTCTTCATGCCGCTATCGTCGATCAGGTTAGCATGCAGCTAGCTATCTTCAGGGAATCGAATCCTCCTTTCAATGCCAAACATCTGGTAGCAGGTGAGCTACTTCAATTCTGCGAGCGACAAATCGCAGAAGCCTCTGACACAATGCCTCCCGACACACTAGTGGAGAAGTTGCTGGCTGACATTGCCCCTGGCGATTTCCCTGGGCTAATGAGACGCCGATACGAAGATCACTATATTTCCAGAAGATAGAAGCTGTCAGCATGTTCACCATGTGGTGCTGCGGTAGAAGTTCCCTGTGCCAACGTCGGGATCACTTCAATAATGGAAGAATCGTACCTTTCATCGAAAAGCAAAAATATACCCAAAAAGCAATCCGCAAGCCTCGTCAGCCTTTTAAGATTTTCCAATTAAATCATCATAAGAACTTTTTCTTTTTTATTTCATCTCTATTTCCTCTTCATATAAATGCACAAAATCAGAAAATGATAAAATCTACAGCATGTGATAGTCAAGCTAGAACAACTGTGCAAAAGAATCCTGCAAGAACTTTAACGATAGGGTGAGCATCGGAACCTTTTAACCTTGCTGATTTCAGCTAAACCACGTAATCATTCAACAGCAAAACAGCATATTTCGGGCCTATCACAACTTGCATATTTGTCTAGCTTTCAAATCATTTTTCCATCATCGTTACAATCTAATTCTTAAAAATACGTAGATGAGGCTATAGTCGTGTCTGCGTGTCTCCTTCATTCCTCAATGAAGTCCCTCTCTCAGCTCCAATGAAGCCAGTGTATTCCACACTGGAGATCGGGGTTGAATTTTCCGTATGTAGAAACTGCATATCCACCCAATCCTCGATTTCTCCTTTAGGCTAGCTAGCTAGCTAGCGTCTTGTTAGTTAGTTTGTCAGTCATTGATACTATTTCAAGTCCCTTTACCGTAATTACCCCGAAAGAAATGCAGGCACCCGTTAGGTAATGATTACAGAGCTATGTTTCAGGTCTTTCTGTAGGTACGGCCAGGCTGCCAGTCCGGCCAGTCTCATTGATGAACTTGGAGTCCAACTAGACGATTTACGAGCAGCACAGATGCTCGAATATCGCAGTAGCTATGGAACGAAACCCATTCCCCCTGTTGTCTATGTACACTGATAATGATGAGGCCTTGCACCGGATAACCGCCTGCTAGACGACGGCACGACTCAGCTGATGTTTTACAGCGTATATGACGCCGAGCATTCACTATGGGCAGCCGCGACGTCACTGGACCCATTCCACTCATCCAGAGCTGATTGGCACCAGAAGTATGCCTGTACGGTAGCCTGTATACTGCTTCAAGGCTTGTCTAAACGGTCGATCATGTTGCGCGCAGCGATTCTTAAGTATCGTAGGCTATCGCACCTAGATTGAAAGTGAGATGGTTGTGCACCAGATAGATAGTGTCAGCGAGACGATCTAGACATTTCTGAGTACTTGGGCGTCGCAAATCTGCGCATGCCAGTGGAAGGCGTTCAGACCCCTGGACCGTCCGCGTTAGAACGATAGCTATGCCTGAATACGGTCTGCGCACGCGATACTGCGTGGTGGGCTATAGAGCTGTGTTGCTGTGTCGTATGACTTCATTATATTATAGCCATCGGCGCCCGTGGTCTATCATACATATATTGTCTGTCGCCCTGTAACATTTCGTCGTGGCTTACTCTTAATTTCAGTGTGGTGCATCAGTGCGAGATGATGTTGTTGTTGGCATTCTCACCTAAAGTCGCTGACCATCCCGCGGTGCGCTCCGGTTTATTTCATCTGTGTATTTCTGAGGATTGGCCGAGTGGTGCCACATTCCGACGGCCCCAGCTACGCGTTTCCTCTCAACAAGTGATGCGTAGTCCGTGCCCCGGGGTGCTGATTGGCATAGTCAAGCCTTGCAAGTCTTATAAACATATAGACTCTCTTATAAGCTTGCTTGTTAGGGCTTGTTAGCTGGACTAACAGGTGTATTAGCAAAGAGTACTCGGTTAGTCGAAAGCGTCTGTGGTCTGGCACCATAGGCGTATTAGGCGCTTCTTTTTCTTCTTTTTTGGTCACGCGTTCAAACCCGTCATCTGTCCTTTTTACCTGGGTTAACTTATGTTTGGCGCTGCTTTTTATTCCCCTTCATCAGCAGGCTATGCCACCTTTGATTTTCGAACGTCTGGACTAAATGCGCAAGCATAATTGTTACTTGCGTGTCGACATGTAGAAGCTGCGACATGTAGAAGCTGCATGCAGCCGCGACCGTCAATCAGCTGGTTTTGCGGTGGCACCCAGCTCTGATCGCTCTTGCCAGACTCGTATCGATCCGGAAGCTGGATTCCTACAGCGATGAGTCCGGTGAATCCGGCGCACACCGCAGCTATCCAGTCGTTAGTCTTTTATACGCGATAGAAGCCTGCTCATTGCATCGTGGTACGTTCTGCACTGGTATCTTGCGTCCTACTGGTAAGTCTAGTGCTCCCCTCCAAGTGTTGCAGAACGAGGTCGGATGGGCGCTCGGGGAAGGCAGTAAAGCTTGCACTGAGATTATATCGCTAACGCCGTTTGTTTAGACCTTTTCGAATAGCTTATTCCCCTCAAGATTCGGCATTCCGCTGCTGGGTGGACCTTCAACGACTGCAGCAATCACGGATCTATCCGCATGCGAAGAACCACCGCAACTTGCCAATGCAGATTTCGGCAGATACGACCTCCGAGATGTAAGCGGTCCTTGCACATTTATCGAGTATAACCGTGGCCCTGCGCACACAGTCCCAGCCGTCCAGTGTTCGTGGTTCGGGGCCGCTGATTTAGTGTATTTGTTTATCCAGTCCTGTCGGTAATTCCGCAGCTCCCCTCGAATTGCAACTGAAGCAGCAGCGATCAACGCCGCCTATACACATGTAGGAACACTTTCAAGTCGACTAGCGACCAAGCCTTTGGCTGCACGGCTTTCAAGACCCGAATCGCAATCCTGAAGCTTGAACCTTGGACCAAGAAAGTCACCACCGGCAGCCGTCTGCTTTCTTGGAAGATTGAAGAACAAATTAGCCCCGTACTTGATCACACATGCGACTATATGACCGTCTTCTTCTCCTTCTTGAAGGCTCTTGAGCTGATAGATAACGAGCTTGCTATCTTCCGCTACGGTGAGCCTCTAGCTCCATATCGAATGAACATGAAGGAGAGGCCGATACAATGATCGAACCGGAAGGTTACGATTGCTAGCTCTAGCTCCAGCTTTACCTGCTTAACGTACAGTCATTTGATAGCAAGGAGAAAGTCCATAGATAACACGAAATGGGCTACGGACAGTACGACAGGAATCTAGCCTAGCGGCTTTTATCCTATTTGCAGCTCAGTTGGGGCGTTGCCGCTACCGAGTCCAAGCTTGCATCCTGGTCAGCAACCACAGGGTTGTGCAACTGGAAGGCGCCAGGTCTGCCAAGGCTGCTCTCCTCAGTGCAATCAGACATTGGCTGGAGATTCAAACCGGGAAGAGATATGCTGTAGGCCGTCTGGGCGCAGGTTTACCACCTCTAAGCGTACATATCGTAGCCTCAAGATGGGCGGCTCGCGCCACGCTGACAGGACCTTAGCGTTCGGCCTGGCCGCCCCAGTTTCCCGGAAACCTTGCTTTGATGGTCTGTAGCTCTCGTGAATCACCCCGGTAAACCAGAAACACGCCGTTCACGCCATTCAACTCGTTGGACTATGCACATCATGAGAACTAATAGTAGCTTCCGTGAGCTGCCGCACACGGCAGCGACAGCCGTTGTATATCTGGAGCAAATACTGAGGGCAGTAGCATAAAGCGTGGCAATGGTCCCCGCAATTACACACGATCCCGTGCTACAACTTCACGCCGGTGCATCTGCATTCGCATTGGACAGGACGGATTGCAAGGAAGCAACGCTGCCAGTAGAACTTCTCAGCAGTAGCGCAGACTACCATCTGATACGTAGAACCGGGCCAGCCGTCGCTCTGGGTAAGTCTTTGGTCCACCAAGGGCTGCCAGTACACGCCCAAAACCTGCAAGGCTTCTGCATGTACAAGTCAGACGCGATGACCCGGATGGGAACCTGGCAAGAACGAAGATGTCCAGGACTTTCTAGATTCCTACGTCTTCCAGGACAGGTGTCATCGAACTTTGTCCGATCACCTCTGCACCGTTGACTGACCCATCCCGGCCGTTGGTCTGCATACCCGCTGCTACAGGTCGTGAAACATTCTCGTTATGCTCAGGTGTCGTTTTCTGCACCGGCCATGGAATACCTGACCGCCCCCCTTCCCCCCCCCTCTTTGTCGCAACGTGTTAAGCGAGCCATCACGATAAGAAGTGGAACAAGCACCAATACGACATGCCGCTGCAAACAGCGTCCCGAGGAGTACTACAAGGCTATACGCTCAGATAGCTGTTTCCGATCGAGTAGCTCGATAGCAGGCAGGCAACAACTCGGATGATCCTTGCCACGCTATAAGTAGCACGCTTATTTCGACTTCGAGACCACCATAAAGCTAAGCATAGAAATACATTGACCGCCTGGGCCGGCGTTCGATGTATGCCCCCGGCCACCTTACCTTTCTGAAAGGAGTCGGAAGATAGCGATGCAGCTTCTGTGGGTAGCAATGGAAGAGCAGTCTCAAGTGCGGCAACACCAGGAATGGTCTGAGCTGTACTACTTTCGGCAATGTTGGCTTCGTTACCCCAATCCTCAAAGTAAGACATTGGGTTTAAAGGCTGTTTTTGGCGTTTGATTTCAGTACTGGCAGGTCATGAGCTACTTAATCGTAGTAAGTTGAGTCAGTTAGTCTTGACGCGACATTATATATACAGACTTTGCCGAACCTGCCTAACTTGGCGATGTGGCCCCGGCGCCGTAGGAAGGAGGGACGTCAGCGTTCGCATGAGCCATTCCAAACTCGCCTAGTACCGTACACTTCTGGTGCGATATAGATTAACAAGATTCTCGCATCTGGCACAAGGAAGTTCGATTGTTCCGGACTAGACGTGCCATGCTTGCGCAATGCTGTGCAGCTGTCTTTCTGAGGAGCCCATGTAAAAGTGGCCGGAGAGGTTATCAGCCTGTCAGCCCAGATGTTCAGCTTACGCTAGATACCGTATCTTGTCTATAGATAGGGTATATCGCGGGTGTGGCATGCTTGTAGAACCCAGCTGCATAGCCATTACCGCAGAATGTGAAATACGGTGGTGGCGATCTGCTCGACGACGTATGGCTGCGGATGGGGGAGGTACTATTTCATACTTCTGCGCGCAAACGAGTTGCCCCTACGCCTACCTCTGCTCTGAGGCGCATATGTAAGCTACCTTCTGAAGCTGGTTGAGCAGAGTCGAGTTAGACATTCATACGACCCTCGTCCTGCCTCTCCGTCAACTTCTGTGGCCCGCTTGCCATTTCAGTAACTCGCGGCAGGACGGCAAAGGTTACAGAAGCTACCCGGGGCAGGAGCACGTTGAGTAAGACCGTTTGGCACTCCCCAAGGAGCGCACAGCTCCGCGCCTGGAAGCTTCCTCCACCGCTGTCGTCACCATGCTTGCCATCCCAGCACGATGGCGGCTCGTGGCGGCTGGAGTCCTCGTGATGCTCCTGGTGCACTTCAGCGCAGTACAGCTGTCGCCAGAGTCAGTCTATGCCCAGAGAACGTCCGTATGGCGGTATATGGGCAGCAATGGTACGCTGGGAGACGAGCGCAAGGCCGTCGAAGGTCTCTACAGTGACGGGGCACTCGTACAAGGCACCGGAAACAGCTCGAGCACCAGCAGCGGGTCTGCAAAACAACGAAGAGCGAAAGCAACGTTTGTCATCTTGGCTAGAAACTCTGATCTGTGGAGCATCATGGAGAGCATACGCTTCATGGAAGACAGGTTCAACCGCAAGTACAAGTCAGTCCTCATATCTTCTCTTGGCTTTCCCCAAGGGTTATACAGCTGACACTTTCATCTACACTAGCTATCCATATGTCTTCCTCAACGACGTACCATTCGATGACAATTTCAAGAAGATGACCTCTGGCATCATATCAGGAAAAGCCGAGTACGGCCTGATTCCCAAGAATCAATGGTCGGAACACCCTTCTTGGATAGACGAAGAGAAAGCTAAAAAGGCGAGAGAGGAAATGACGAAGAACAACGTCATCTATGGCGACTCGGTGCCGTACAGAGAAATGTGTAGATATCAGTCTGGCTTCTTCTTCAGACATCAGCTGCTGGACAAATAGTAAGTTCAGCGCAAGCCGCCCTGTTTGTCGGGTGGCGAGCCCAGAAGCCTGCGAACCTCGGCTGGCTTCCTAGCGAATTTGGCACTTCCGAATTGACTGACCCTTCTCCGACATTGTTCAGTGAATACTACTGGCGTGTCGAGCCGAATGTCAAGTGTAAGTGTCTTCGAAAACGGCCATGTTGCGGCAAGACAGCTTTACTAACAAGACTTGGCAACTCTGCGCTATGCAGACTTCTGCGATCTCGACTATGATCCATTCTTGTTCATGCAAGATAACAAGATGGAATATGGCTTCACGTGAGTAATGCTGAAGCGATGTTGTTTGTTGAATAGTATAACCAAACAATTGTGCACCTACAGCCTGTCAATCTATGAATATATCGAAACCATTCCAACGTTGTGGGATACTACCAAAAGTGAGTGGACAGTCCGGTCACTACACGCACAACTTACTGATCGTGAGCGTCTCATAACCTTGCAGAATTCATGAAGGAATTCCCACAACATATTCCAGCCCAAAATGCCATGCCTTTCCTATCAGATGACGGAGGAGAAACCTATAATAGATGTCACTTTTGGTCGAACTTCGAAATAGGATCCTTGGGCTTATGGAGATCACAGGCATATTTGGATTATTTCGATTATCTAGATAAGGCTGGTGGTTTCTTTTATGAACGTTGGGGCGATGCTCCTGTTCACTCCATCGCTGCCGCGCTCTTCTTACCATTTGAGAAGATTCATTACTTCTACGATATTGGCTATCGCCATGAGCCTTTCCAGGTATGTTATGGTCGCATACTATCTGATCTTGTTCGATTCCTCGCATCGATTTGGTTAACGCTGGTGTTTCTCCTTCATCACATCCAGCATTGCCCAAGGGGAGATGTACACAAAGATCGGTGTTACTGCAATGACGCAGAGACCTTCAACGAGCATTGGTATGTCTCTAAGCAGATCGATGCCATACTCCAGCTCTGACACGTAAACTTGGTAATCAGGTACTCCTGCACGCCCAAGTTCCTCAAGGAGAAGTCAACGAGACGACCTTCCGTCTTTGAAGAATCCAAGACTGAAGGGCAACGTATCGAAGGTGCTTCACATTGAGTGAAGCGTCAAGTGCATACAGAGGGACTATTATCAGGCACGAAATCCTCGGATCACGGCAGTTTCTTGACAGTCTAGCCCGGGCTATGTTGGATAACGGGAACATGGACATTTCAGAACGCAGATGATGCGCATCCTCTTATTTTAAGGGTGAGGAGGAGGACTCTGTAATATCGCGATCGCCCTCGTTTTGCATAATCTCGTTGGTAGTAGAATGTATCATAACAAAGCTTGCAATACTAAGTCCCTTCGGTTAAGGGTCGCGAATCTGTCCTTTTTGATTGCTTCAATCGTTTCCCAAAACAATACATTCTGCTGCTGTGGTTTCTAATTACAAGCTCCTCTTGAACTGAGATTCTTGTTTTTTCTGTATTTCGGCCACGCTCTCCTCGTCTGGTTGTTCTGGATAAGACATGACCCCTTTAGGTATTCCCACGAGAGCCGATCTAGTCCAGATATGCGGAGCAGTAGTCCAGGGCAGTTCATGTCTTTCATCCAAAGTACCTGCTCGAACGTTGGTACTGTCCTTTTTCTTTCCATCAGGCGTTGAAGTCTGATGTATCAATCTAGTACCACACCCTTTACAGAAGTAGCAATCCCGTATGTTTCCAGAATCACTTGTACGGATCCATTTGCCCAAGGATTCGTTCGAGGTTGGGGGTGTGAAGTATGGGAAGATGGCACTGGCGGCGAAGGCGGTTCCTGATTGCTTTTGACATTCCGTACAGTGACACAACCAGAAATGAGTAGGTCGGGCTGATGGGGTAGTGAACGTCACCGCTCCGCATTGGCAAGAAGCCTCCATATCTATGGCTGACTGCGTAAGAGGCTACAATCAGAGAATGAGAAGACAAATCTGATGAGTATGTGAGTGATAATACAGATTCCCGCTTATGTCAGCCCACCGTGAACACTTCCCGAGCACGCTGGGTCCTCCGTCCGCGGTCCTGATCGGTCCGGGTAGTGCGGACAGAAGCAACCACACTCTGGAAGTATCGATCATGCCGTGCCCTGTCACCGTTCATCGTCAACTTTCTCAGATGGTCATCCGAAGATTCATTCGTTCCCTTGAATTCGCACAGCTATGCATGCAGAAAAGCCTGTGATAGTTGTTGTTGTTGGCGCTGGTAGGTGGTAGAATACTAAAATAGATGGGTATGGAATTCGACACCTGGAGCCGGTACTGAGCGATATGTCCTCAAATAGGCGTTATTGGACTGACGACGGCTATAACAGTGCTTGAAAAGAGACCAGATGTGCAATGCTACATTGTAGCGGAATATATGCCGGGAGATAAGAAGACCATCGAATACACCTCACCCTGGGCAGCAAGTTCCTTCCGGACTAGCAATTTTCAGGGCGAAAACTGACTTACCAAAGACTCATAGGGTGCACATCACGTCTCACACTCTTCGAATGCGGAGCCCGACTTAGCCGGCACGTGCGACTCAATTGAAGCCCGAGAAGGCGTGCTGATGATGCCTGCTCGTCAAAGCTAGCTTTAGAGAAAGAGACGTTCGGCGTACTTATGAATGAGTATACTCAAGAATTGACGGATGCGCTCAAGGTCATCGATCAATATGAAGTGAGAACTACCCCTACAAGCGCTGTGTGGTAATATGCTGATTGGGCGGTCGATGACAAGCATTACACGATTGATGCCGACAATGGATCGAATCCAGAAGGCTTAGAATTATGCGATATGCCTGGAGTGAGTTCAACGAGGCACGTCGTCAACGATTGGTCTCGATACTCATGGCCTGGGCGTGACAGCTGCGCCATCTACGTCCAGAGGAACTGCCAGAGGGCTTCGGTAGCGGCCTGACATTTAGGACTTTGACGTGGGTCTCAGTGTAACTCAATCAACGTGGATTATCCTGAGAGCGCTTGCTTCATAGCATCGATACCCCTGCATACCTTAATTCTCTGGCAATACGATTCACGAGGCAAGGTGGCCGAATGCATCGAGCAAAGCTATCGTCACTGTCCAGCGTCCAGAGGAAGCTAGGTCTGGGGAATGCTCCTTCTGTCGTAGTTAACTGCACAGGTCTAGGATCTATGTCTTTGGCCGATGTGCAAGACCAAGCTCTATACCCTACCCGAGGACAGATCTGTATGATACGTGCACCTTGGATGGAATATGGAAAAACCTTCACAGGGAAAGGATCGACCTCGTATACCATCCCACGGTCTTCGGGGTTGGTGATAGTTGGCGGGACAAGGGATGCTGGCGATTGGTAAGGTCCGAACTCCTGAGAAACGAGCTCCTTTGAAAAGCTGATGTATGCGCAGGTTTGGTCAAACACGTCCAGAAACAACGCAATTGATACTGGAGCGGGCGTTGGCATACGACAGGAACATCTTACCGCCAGAGAAGCGAGCCAATGGGACTGTTGAAGACATAGATCTTGTGGAGACCGGCTGCGGTCGACGACCATCTCGCAGAGGTGGTGTAAGGCTTGAGCTCATCCAAACGGGTAAGCTGAATGTTTCACGAAACTCCTCTTACATCATGGCTCGCTGAGACGGTACTGCGCGCCGGGTTAGGGCCTTGGCCGATAGTGCACAACTATGGCCACAGCGGCTTTGGCTGGCAAAGTTCCTGGGGCTTCGGCAGGAAAGCTGCAGAGCTAGTGATAGAAGCGTTGTTAATCTAGCCGTGCACTGTAAGAGCTTGCCAATCCTACTATACGTCGTTCGCTCATCAGTGGCAAAGGAGCCTGTTCTTGTGAAACGGTGGCAGGAGACTGCTCGTCCGGCTGACAACGTGGCTGTGAGGAAACAGCGAGATGAGAGCCCAAAATGCAAGCTTCAGATCCACGAACGTGGTTTAGAGTACATAAATCGAACAATAGTTGTTCACCCGTCAGGACATAGCAAAGCCTCTGTGGATCGCTCTGACATAACACCTCGGAATGATCGATATCTGTCGCTGGATCCAGCAGGCTTACAAGCAGGAAGAACGTCAGAACCGCCAACATGTCCCGCTATCATTACGATTCTAGATCATCATCTCCATCACGGCAATGCTTCAGCGCGCACAGCGGTCTAGCACCTCGACGAACAGAATCACTCCTTGAAGTGCGGGCGTTGCTCAAAGAGCATGGCAATACTGAGTTCCAGTCCGCGCGGAAGAGTGAAGATGAGATCAAGAGGATGAAGAACAAGGCCACTAGACACTACTACGAGCATCAGAACGAGCTTGTAAGCGGAAATGACTAGCTTATCTATTTGATGGAACGTTCCCGCTCACGTGCTCCTAATTGACTACACGACCTATCACTGCCTGTTGATTGACGATTAATGACAGCTCGACTATTTTCGCGAGGTAGAGTAAGTTTCTCTGCATAATTCAGAATATTTTCTCCGACTCATATCGACCTGCCGTCTACAGTGAACTTCTCTCCGAAACCATCGGCGTCGTAGCGCATACACTTGCGCGAGAGGGGGATCCTCTGTTACCCATAACCCGCGCAAGGACTGAGGAAAAAGCTGCCGAGCAAAAACGAAAAGACAAGGTTGGTAGGCTAGTCTGGTAAGAGCAGTTCAGCAAGTCACTGACCCGACTTCTTGCAGATTGCTATCAACGTCAATTTCGTCACAAATGTCTTCCTACTCCTTGCCAAAATAATCGTAATACTTTTCAGCGATTCCTTATCCTTGCTAGCATCCGCTGTGGACTCTGCAATGGATCTAATCAGCGTGCTCATAATATTCTTTACCGCGAGAGCAGCAGGTGGGTTCAGCCCTCAATTTACGCTTTGTAGCTAGTTATCTGATTTCATTGCCCTCTCTTCCTGTCCTTTCCCTGGGACGGCCCTTCGATTATAGGCACTTCGGACATATACAACGTGAGTGTACTTTGTTTTCTTCTACGAGTCCAGCGAATTAGCTCTAGCTCACGGAGATTTGAACCAGTATCCGGCTGGAAAGCATCGTATGGAGCCGCTTGGTGTTGTTGTTTTTGCAGTGGTCATGATCACATCCTTTTCGCAAATCTTGGTTCAATCAGTACAGCGTCTAACAGATCGGAATATCGCTATTGTAGATCTACCTATCATAGCTATAGTAGCCATGATCATCACGATAGTCGTCAAGGCTATCGTATGGCTGACATATCGTAATTTCGAGTCAACAAGCATCCGTGGTAAGCAGATAGCATCAGCTGGCAGGGCCATCTGACCCTACTAGCTCTAACCCTTCTCGTGACCTAATAGCTCTAGCACAAGATGCCGAAAATGATGTTGTCTTCAACGTATTTTCGATCCTATTTCCTGTAAGCTTTCGCAGCGGGCTTGAAATCGCTATCTGTTTAAATTTGGTTTCGCTAGTTCGCCGAACACGCAGTGCATTGGGCATACCTTGATCCCATAGGTGCGCTATTGCTATCCATCTACATCATACAAGAGTGGATCGGTACGCTATGGGAATGCGTAAGGGATCTTGTGGGCCATCGTGCCCCTCCGATTCAGCATCAAGTAAGCCCAGTGCGCCATGAGGTTGCTGAAACTCAAGTTAACGTTTGGATTCGCAGCGTATCATGTATCTCGTCACCCGTTTCAGTCCACTCGTGAAAGCTGTGCAATTTTGCAATGTGTACTCTGCCGGAGGAGGCTTGATTGTCGAGATAGACGTCCTACTCCCGCGCGACATATCCCTCCCTAAATCGCATGATATTTGTGAGAGCATACAATACAGCATCGAATCCTTGACAGGCATACAAAGAGCCTGTAAGTCTATTTAGCAGTCGATACTTAGCGCGGCAAGTGCTGACTCCCTAGATCCGACAGATGTACATGCCGACTATAAGTACGTTTCTTGACCATTTCCTCACCCTACCTCTTTCGAAGATATGCTAACAGACTGTCCTGTAGTGCTAATAATCCTTCTGGTCACCAAGTGCGGTGAACGGGATCACGTAGACCTTCCAGAGATTCGCATAGAAGCGTACGATATACTTGTAGTCTTATGAGGGTTTTTAGGAGCATTCGACCCTCTCCAGTTGCGTGCCCAGATGGAAAGCGCGACGGCACGCGTTCTGCGGCAGCTCAACCAGTCAAGCTGAGGACAGGCTATCAGCTGCAGCATAATGCAGCAGGCAGCAGAAACGCTGACATGTGTGGCATAAACGCGACACTTTGCTGCCCAGAAACTGCGGCGTGCGTTACAAAAACTGCACTGTCGCACAAACTATTGCGACTTTCCGCAACAGTGCATGAATTTGATGCAGAGTGTGCGCGAGTGTTTTCAGTAGAAGACTTGTCTTTACGCGTTAGCCATGTATATTCCGCTCGCAAGCAAAACAATGCTTGCTTGCTTGAGTTTTGCACGCCAGAGTTAAGATATTTCCCGCCTTACTGCTTACTGTATGTTTGCCGCACGTTGAGCTTTTGCAGCACCGGGCTGAGTCCTTGCAACAGGCGGTCGGGTTTTTGCAGCAACAAGCGGAGTTTCCGCAACAATAGGCATAGCTTCTGTAGCATGTGCCGACTGTATGCAGCAAATCAAACACATTCAGCTCACCGCAAAAGTATTTATGGAGCAGCAAACCATCAGTGCAGCAAACCCGGTTCAGTTTCGCCGGCCTTCCTGTAAGGAGTAGGCCCCTACCCCGCACTGAGTGACCTGCGGGCACGCGGAGTTTGCCACGCGAGAGAGCAAACTCTTAGGAGATGGACCTCGAGAGGTCACCTGCAATGTGTGTATTTAGTAGAGCTTTGTATACCGGTGTTACTTAGTTCTGCATCGATTCTAAGATGCAATACAGGCCGTTAGAGTTCTGTTGCAGTCAATACTGCATCCATTGCCTCAAGAGTCTTTCAAGCGTTTAACGTAAGTTTCGCCTCTTGGGGTCAGAGGTCAAGGACGCTTGACCGGCCCCAAGTCTGGATCTTACATCTTTTGAACTCTTAAGCCACAGCTTAAGTAAAGGTAAGCCTGTCTATAAGCCGGTTGCTATAGACAAAGGTAAGACTGTCTATAAGCCGGGTGCTATAGACATAGTCATAAGAATTCCACTATTGCGCTACGTGCCAATTAAGTGAAGTGTCCATAGGACAGGTGAAAGTTCACCCAGCAAAAAATTGCTGCAACTCTCGAGGTATAGATTACCCGAGAAGTTTACCCGTGACTAGGCCAAGTCACGAGGTTCCGAACCAGAGAGTTCGCGATAAAAATACCAAGGTATCCGAGTATGCCTGGCTGTCCACCGAGAACTTGTCAATGTCGCCTTTCAGGTCTCGCAAGTGGACGCCCCGTTGGATGGGTCCATACCTGATTGAGAATTTTGAAGCGAGTACATCCTCTCTTCTGCTCATGCTCCCAGAGAGACTATTGAGAAGAGGCATACACCCCTCAGTACACATTTCACAAGTGAAGAGGCATATGCCTTCTAATAAGGAAATTTTCCCCAATAGGCTGACTGCCATTGTACCGGAATTCCCCATAGATAGTTTGGAAATGGAAATCGTCAAGCTACATGAACATCAACTAAAGACCGCGAAAGACGGCAGCGAAATGCTACACCTACTTTGCGAATTCACCGATTCATCGAAGGTTTGGAAATCCGTCGACGATCCGGATATCACTGCAGATATGGATGCAGTGAAGGCGTATTTAAGAAACATGGGAGCTCAGGATCTGCAAAAACTGATTGTGCTCGAGCCGAGAGTAGACGCCGTGACAGGCAAGTCTGCCACGACGCGTGCAAATACTGACATACAATCTACTAGGGCTAAGCACAACGAGCAAGCCGGCGCCTCCAGCTTTCTCACCTATGCACTGGAGAACCTGGTACCACCCGCGCCTCAAAGTTACGTGGTCCAGAGGACGGCTGGGACTCTTTCGACGAGTATCCCGCCAGAGATGAAAATGGATGCCTCGAATACAACTTCGGAAGGCCATTCTCAAGGCTACACACTCATTTCGATTGGAGAGACGCCCCTGAGTTCTATCGACTCAAGCGTAGCGTACAGTAGAGCGAAGGCCAGAGCGACAACGTGCTCTGAAGGGGGTGGATGTAAGGAGTAGGCCCCTATCCCGCACTGAGTGACCTGCGGGCACGCGGAGTTTGCCACGCGAGAGAGCAAACTCTTAGGAGAAGGACCTCGAGAGGTCACCTGTAATTTGTGTACTTAGTAGAGCTTTGTATACCGGTGTTACTTAGTTCTGCATCGATTCTAAGAAGCAATACAGGCCGTTAGAGTTCTGTTGCAGTCAATACTGCATCCATTGCCTCAAGAGCCTTTCAAGCGTTTAACGTAAGTTTCGCCTCTTGGGGTCAGAGGTCAAGGACGCTTGACCGGCCTCAAGTCTGGATCTTACACTTCCCCACGAGCGCGAGTGTCAGCATTCCGCCAGAACGTCCTCAAGCATACATCCCCTCTCAAGCTTCATTCAGGCATTATTCTGTTTGCAAACCACAAGATGCCATTGCAAGATTCTGTTTCAGGTGTTCACTGCTGACTACACACCTTACCAGTCCTGCTGACAAGTTTGAGCACCGCTCACTATTGATATCACCTCTAGTAGACATTCAGGCCGACATGGGGCATTATGATAGAAAGTCATCGCGTCCATGCCTTGCAAGCGCTCGCGTCATGGTGTCTAATTCCTGAATCCAGCGCATAGTCGTATCCTCGGGCATCTCTCCCAATTCTTCCCATACTCCCGCACTCACGCCCGCAGGTATGACCAGATTCTCGACGATGACCTGCCCTCTGACTTCTTCATTGTTCTCTCCATCCATTTCGCTCTCATCCTTACCACCATCAAGCTGCTCAACACCGTAAGTTTCCTTATCTACCGAAACCTCCTGCGCCATTTCCCTTGAGGCTAATAGCTGACTGCCATTCCGCATGCCTTCTGTACTGATGCCAACAAAATATACCTGATTCGGTGACTTGTTTTCACAGTGCGAATAGGAGGATTATTCCAGACCTCTCGCCAAACTTGCAAGGCTGCATTGATTTCGTTCAGAAACAAATGTAGCCCCAAGCCACTTATGGGATGTAAAAGTCTTTCCTGCAGACACACCAGCGCGGGCTCGACAACAACACCGTCGTGACATTGACTCACTATAGCCATACAAAGGCAGATCCCGCTCAAAGGACATCTTCCAACGATTTCCCACGTAAATCGTCATGTCTTTCCATGTGCCCTCAATTCGCGTGTTGGCCGTCGACCTGCGCGTACCCAAAACAGCATCAAGCTCAGTATCAGAGCAGTACCACCCTCCACACTGTTCTGTCGAGACTTGGTTTCCCCATAATAAGATCCCCGACCTTGTCCTCTCGCTTCCTCGATGACTGCGCGACCCCAACATTTTCTCCACCTCGGTCTTCCTCTTACTCTTGACGGGAAGCCATACTCCTGAACGGCTGTCTTGAACAAGTCAGTCACCGTTGCAGCTCTATTGTTCGTATGTGCAGCAATGGCAGTGCGATGTCGAGTGAAGCCGTCAATGGAAGCATGAATCACGACTCATGTTTCACGAGTCCATGCTGCCCATCGTGATGCCATAGTGAATTGGGTCCAGCCACTGAATAGACTCGTGGCAGCTCCATCTGAAGATTGTTGAAGCTTGTCTCGAGACCTGCCGAGCCTAATCTAGCAGCCGTCAGAAGCTGCATATACTCTCTCACCCTATCGAAAGTGAAAAGGATGCCTTTGGTCCTGAGGTTCCCAATAACAAAGCCAGGCCAGCTTGTGGGACTTCCTTCATGTAATCCCATATCCCTTGCTCCATAGCTCGCTGATCCTCTTCCAACCACTCGCTCTGTCCGGTCGGCATCGACTTCAAACCAAGCCGTTGAGCGTTGGCAGACACCGTGTCTGGACTGATATTCAACGCTCGTGCGATAATTGCCAGTGACAGACCTTGTATCACCACATATTCTCTATCGATGGGCGCCCCGGGCGTGATTGCTTCCTGACTTGGGAGTATATCGAGTTATCCATCAACATCCTTAGGCACTTTCGTTACCAGGGCTCGCTCCAGCTTTAATACCTATTCTTCAATAGTCGACAGCATGATCTGCGTTTCCTCCGAACTGAAAGCATGAATCTGGCGAGGTATCCACTTGGCAATGGCCCCCAAGCGGGTTGCGAGGGCACGGAACTGCGATAGCTCACAGGCGTCTTCGTTGTCGGCATAGTAATCAGGCCTTTCACAGAGCGCTGCAAGATTATTGAGGACTTCCGCAGTGCCTGTGCTTGCGGGCGAGGCTATCAAAGAGGATAAGCGTTGTAAGCGTTGTGGTTTGGGTGATGAAGGCAAGACAGCCGGCTGCACGATTCCGTTTAGGCTAACTTTGAGTAGGCAGCCAGCCCTACAAACGATGCCAAGATTACGGCTGTTCAATACGTTTCATTGCATTGCATATATAGTATAATCGCCCTACATTTTGCATACCCCTTGTTAAGCAGGAGAAATAGTGAAAATAGAGTCAGGAAAATGGTAAATGGACGGATATGTCAGGCACTACGCGACATGTGAACCATCTAGCATAAATAGCACCAGCATGGAGCGCTTGGGGAGATGAATTATATCTGTTCATAGGTAAAAGGCCTTTGTGTCCTCGCGCTATGTCGAGAGGGTTGCTGTGGAGTTCGGCTGGGGATGGGGGGAGGTCCATCCAATGTCGTGCCAGCGTTGTCCACTAGTACGGTAGCGGATGGCGACACGCTTTCCTGAATCACTCCGGACCTTGCGACCCAGCTGGCAATGGATCCACCTGTGAGGGTTGTCGGCTGAGGTGCCACAGAGGAGGGATCGGGTATTGGAAAAGAGTAATATCAGTGCAGACGGAACAACACTAATACTACTCACCTCCTTATCCCTTCGTAGGTAGAAAGGAAGGGAAGGTGTCTGAACTTGGGTGTAGAGGAGGCAAATGGAATAGAAGCTTGGTTGTCTCACTGAGTTCCTAAGAACTGAAGTAGTACTGAGGAACTTGTTTTAATATTACCACGAAGAAAAGAAGAGAAGAGGTCATGTCTGAAAGACGGTTTTTATACCTATTGACAACGGCTCCGCTCGGGGAAAGCTATATGCGAGCGGAGGTTTGATATCGCGAACGGGAGATAGTTAGTGCGTTCGGAAGAAGGCTATTGCGTCGTCGGGCGTCTACTCCGAGCACGCTCACCGTTGCGCCAACCGGGTTGAGGATCGGTCGGAGCGGATGCGGGTATCAAAGGCCTATTGCCGGAGAAAAAGAAGAAACCAGTGGGGGGAGTCGGGGAAAGAGAAGAACCAGGGGAGCCAATTGTTGAGGTCTTGATGTTGAGTGTGGGATTGTCTTGCGAAGGATTGTGGATCGATGGGCCGTGACACTACCCCGCAGTAAAGGGGTCGAACTCCTGTGAGAGCGATATGGGTCTTCTGTATGGTGATTGGTTTTGCGGTGGATTGGATATTGAATGCGTGTATGTCGAACATATTCTCTTTCATTTATTCGGGGGTGCAATGGTGGAAAGGGTGAATAATGATCCGTAGTGTTGACTTTAAGTTTGCTGAGGGAATCCAATAGAAACCATAAAGATTTCAGATGACTTCAAGGGGAAAATGAAGGTGTCGCAGGTTTCATTCTTGATAAATATGAGAACGGGCGTATATACTGACATTTTGTTGATGTCGTTTGACTGTTTCTGTACGTCTCAATCTACTGATGAGGATCTTAAGGTAACAGAAAAGAAAATGAAAAAGGCAATTTTAAATAATATTAATAAGCTACCCTTACCAAAAGAAGTCCTTTTATCTCCTCAAGCTGAAAATGCTTTTGAAACATTGGAACAATTATTATTAGATCTTGAAGGTTCTCCAGTTAAAGCTTTTCTTGAGGACAACATAAATGAGCCTGCTTTCCAATGCGTAGCACGATCTCGATCGCCCTTCGGGTTGGAAAATAAGATTATTCTCAATGAAAAAAGAATAAAATAGCTTCCAAGAGTAAAGTCATTGTTATTTTAGCTGATTCTGATTATCCATATGTTCCACTTAATGCCCCTTGGTCCGCGCTACTAGGGGTAGCTTAGACTTCGGGGTACGGACGGGAGTATATCTTTGAGTAGCTGGAAGTAAAAAATGAAGGTATATAGGTAGTACAACTAATCCCTCTGGTCTTGCTCCCAAGGTCGCTAAGACCTTCGGGTAAAGACAATATAGTCGGTTTATAAGTCATCTTCATGATTTCACTCAGGACACGGACAAAAAAGTACCAAAAATGCAGGCATGAGTTAAAAAACATAAAAACTTGCACTCTTGTAAATGACAGCAGGTATATAGTTGTCCTAACTTTTTACTCCTCTTTCTTCTGGCTAATCTTCACTATCAGTTAAATCCTAAGGAACTGTGAGCCTTGAAACTAGCCACTGAAATGATGCCTCGAATTTTAGAGCAAATGCTACTCGTCTTTACCCGAAGGTCTWAGCGACCTTGGGAGCAAGACCAGAGGGATCATTATTCTTTCCATTGAAATATACAGAAAAAGGTGACTTATTCATTTAATACCTATAAAAAAACTATCCCTTATTACTCTTTAATTGAAGCTAAAACAGGGATGCCTATTCGGAATTTTTATTGTATTACTGAGGCTAGCATTGTTTTAGGTGTGAAAAATATCTTTATTCTCAAAGAAAAGGTAGAACAAAGTACTCCTATACACTCCCTTTGGTCCGCGCTCCTGACGTCACTTAGACGTCGGGTAAGGACACCAAATTATCCCTTTCCTGTGCTACTCATTTCTCTAGCACCTATTCACCCATCCCCTTCTAGATCTTTAGTTTAACGGTAAAACGGGCAACCGATAATTGCCAGAAGATGGTTCAACTCCCTCAAGATCTATTATACCCTAACTTCTCAGTAGGCCCCTCTATCAAATTGCAAATACATAGGTAAATGACCTATTAGCAAGCAGTAAACGTTATTCCCAGCTTTGCTGGGAACGCAGCGTTATATGTTCTTTTATTATCATATGCGATTACTTAAATCACATCCTATTTTAGGTTTACTTAATAGCTACTTSATTGATGCACCACAGCCAACAAATATTTCATACCTATGAAACTTTGGTTCATTATTAGGGGCTTGTTTAGTAATCCAAATTATCACAGGAGTTACATTAGCAATGCACTATACTCCTTCTGTTGACTTAGCTTTTGTCAGTGTAGAACACATCATGCGAGATGTTAATTATGGATGATTAATCCGATATCTACATGCTAACACAGCTTCTTTCTTCTTTATCTTTGTTTACATTCACATTGCACGAGGTCTATACTATGGATCATATAAAGCGCCTCGAACATTAGTATGATCAATTGGAGTAGTAATGCTTATCTTAATGATTGTTATTGCYTTCCTTGGRTATGTGYTACCTTACGGTCAAATGTCACTATGAGGAGCAACTGTAATTACTAACCTAATGTCAGCTATTCCTTGAATTGGTAAAGATATTGTTGAATTTATTTGAGGAGGATTCTCTGTAAATAATGCTACATTAAACCGATTCTATGCATTACACTTTGTGTTACCTTTTGTATTAGCAGCACTTGCAGCAATGCACTTATTAGCTAAAGATCAACACGGRTCAAGTAACCCTTTAGGAATCAGTGGAAACACAGATCGAGTACCATTCCACCCGTACTTTACATTTAAAGATCTTGTAACAATCTTTGGATTCCTATTAGCATTATCTGCTATTGTATTCTATGCACCAAATTTAATGGGACACAGTGATAACTAYATTCCAGCAAATCCAATGCAAACTCCGCCTTCGATCGTTCCTGAATGATATTTATTACCTTTCTATGCTATTTTACGATCAATCCCTAACAAATTATTAGGAGTTGTAGCTATGTTAGCTGCGTTATTAATTTTATTAGCAATGCCTATCCTTGACACATCTCGAATTCGAGGAGCTCAATTCCGACCGTTAATGCGATTTGCTTTCTGAGTATTCACTGCTAACTTCTTTGTACTAATGTACTTAGGAGCATGTCACGTTGAAGATCCATTCATTACAGTAGGTCAAATTAGTACAGCATTATACTTTGCCTGATTCCTGGTTATCGTGCCTGGTATCGGTATTGTAGAAAACACACTATTAGATCTAGCAACAAATGGTACTAAATAGTTCCCCCTGCAAAAGTGTCGGAATAGGTAAACGAATTTTGCTTAAGCCAAAATGACCCCAGGTCTTATGGGTTCAAGTCCCATCTTTTGCATTCTCGGAGAGGTCTCCTCGACGATATATAAGAAACAACCCTTTTCTCGAAAAGAGTGTACAATTTTTTAGAGTTTGGTCCTGGCTCAGCTTAAATGGTATCTAGCAGGTGAAGACATGCAAGTTGTTGCAAAACAGCGTAGAGGTGAGGATGGCCAAGTAGACGTTTGTTGCTTGGTTCCCAATAGGTAGTTGGTGAGGTAAAAGCTCAACTAGCCAAAGATGGGTAGGATAAGATGAAAGTTTTTATCCCACAATGGGTGTGAAATTCACCCAAGGCATCATTAGATGTACAGCAGTCGCAAATCATTGTCAATGTTYGGTTCCCATGCTTCGCACGATCTTCGATCGCCCGGAGGGTGGGAAGAGAATGAACATGCTAGCTAGAATCTTTTTTAGACGCTACTCTCATAAGGATGATTTGAGAGCTAGTGAAGTCCTTCCAAATGATCGTGCCAGCAGGAGCGGTTATACGATTAGGGCGACCATTAAGCCACATACATATGC
>BCIL01000010.1:0-106374 GCA_001599955.1 Cystobasidium pallidum
CTTCATTGAATAAGTAAAAAAACTATAAGGGTAGTGGTATTTCACCGGCGCCGAAGCTCCCACTTATTCTACACCCCCTATGTCTTTTCACAATGTCAAACTAGAGTCAAGCTCAACAGGGTCTTCTTTCCCCGCTGATTTTGCCAAGCCCGTTCCCTTGGCTGTGGTTTCGCTAGATACACGGCGGGCAATGTGACCTCCAGTCGCCCTGTTTCATAGGTGACTGGATGGGACCTCCAGTCATCCCGCCAGCTTGGCCCCCAGTCATCCATCCAGTGCCACATCCAGTGCTGGCAATGGCTTCATGTCCAGTGCGGGCAATGGCTTTATGCTGCGCTGCCCGATGTCCGCTTATAAAACCGAATCCCAAGCGATTGTTGTGGCAAACTCAGACATCGAGCTAATCGGGAATTTCACGATATACGATTATACTGTACATGGAATATCACATTGTTATGCCGAAATTATGAAGTTACACTACTGCGTAGCTGAGATCTCCCCAAGTCCAGCCGATCAAAGGAGCGTATAGCCCTTTTGTCTCGAAAGTCTGCACTGACCGTCGGCTGCAGGATATCATCACAGTCTATTGTGTCGTCGATAGGCGAGACACTGCGCAACCATGCTCTCATCCACACTTCACCGCTGAGAGCTTTGTCAGCTTTGTTTTCAATAAAGCCAGTCTTGTCCAGCTAAGTATATATTTCAGTATATATAGTTGATAGCTCTGACACCGGCCACAGCGAGAGCAAGACACGATAGAACTGTATTGTGACCGGCATAAGCAGATGGCAGAGGTTCCAGCGCATGAAACGAACCTGCCCATCCATATGCAGATAGTCAGGCTCCAGCTTGGCTCCAGCTTGGACGCCAGATAACAAATAGTCTCAGAAGTTCAAGCGGTGTATGGACGGGTCACGGGTGATGCGGCAGCGACTGTCGTACAAAACTGATTTGACCAAAGCTTCAAAAGCTTCAAAAGCTTCGGGGCGTCTATGGCCAGGTGACATGTGAGTGTAGTGATCCAGACATGTATCAGTATCTCTCCAGAACTGTGTCGCGATGGCCTGATCCGGAGAACGGCTTACGGATGCACGGCAAAGACTTCACAGCTATCAATAAGGATCACATGTCACATCCAAGTGTATCTAGTCTATATTAAATATGCTAGCCCTCAGGGCGATTAGGTGAGTCAATCGCAGCTGTATACGACAGACCTCCTCGTGATATGAGCCTCCATCTCTCACTTCTATAAGCTTGCCAATAGTAATCTTCTCTAGCTTCGTAACGGATACTACTGGAACGGCGTGCAGAATGTCCATTCCGAAGATTTAAACAGAATTTATATGCCCGCTGCATACGCTTGGACCAAGCTGCGCGCCCTTCTGGAGAGGTAAGATGTCCTAATCCTTCGTGCGTCGCCAGTTGACGCAAAATATTTAGCTGTTTGCTTCGCCCAGTGTCAAGCTTGCGTGAGCTACTGGCTGCTGCCTGTAGCATAGTGGTTACTGACGCGCCCTTCCGAATGCGATGATAAAAAGCTTACCTCTGTTGCATCATTATAAGCCTTGCCCACAGCATAATACGCATTGTTGGTATAGAGGCTGAGCTTGTCGCCTTGCTTCTCCAGCTGCTGCAGACGATACAATCGTAGCGCGACTCGACGAATTGGATCCACTTTGGATTCGTGCGAGCCATCCGGCGACGTTGTCTTCGAAAAAGTCAACGTAGAAGGCGTTACGCACGTGTACTGGAGTGGCAAAGGTGCAATGCTGAAATCGATATTGTTGACTAGATTCTCGATAGCCGTGAGAAAACCCGCCATGTGTTGATTGCGCTTGACTTCGCTCCGACCCTGCATGCACCTCGCATCCCTAGATTGAGTGGGCCTTGATGAGTCCTCGCTACGCTCGTCGCTTGAGAATCCGCTGAGATGGAAGGGCTGGTCCTCGTTGGATTCCGATTCATTACCTGGCGCATGAAAGCAAGTCTGTATTCCACGCTAAGTCAGTAGAAAGTCGCTATGCCTCCAACCAACAGGCTTACCTTGTAGGCTTGGTCACCGATATCTATCCATAGGCTGGGACGTGCTGAATGGACAGAACGCCGGCCTCTTGTAGACCCAAGCAGATAGACAGATATACTTTGGCAGCATTGTTCGCGCGAAGGTCGTCCACCTCCACACGTGGACCAGCATAAGCAGCAGTTGAGCCAATGAGAGCTTGAAGGGCAGGATCGGCCCTGACAGAGTCCTCGGTAGGTTGCAGGAGCATCACCGGTGTATCGCGTGAAGGCATCTTGTCTTCGAGAGTATATACGCCACCACTGGTGTTAAAGCAGTACTCAAGATGCAGTGCGGAGCAGACCAGTCCGAACCTCGGCAGAAAGCCTCCTCTGGCATCCTCCTAGAACAATAGTCACCCCTTCAGAATACCTCTCTTTGTGCAGAGTGGCCCAAGCGGGCCGTCACTCCCATAATGAAACGCATGCCTGCCACCTTTGTTCGTGTATTTCAGGTTCTGCTAAGAAGAGGGTTGTTGTCCATGAGCTCCTCTGCACTGCGAGGGAGCATATGGGCACTGGCCGGCGGCATCGGTTGCAAATTTGCAGCACGCGTTTGACTCATGCGTTTTGAGCAAAAGCCCTCCAAACATGGCCTTATTGTCATATGCGGAAGCCGGTGGCACGCCATGTAGTTGATATCTATTGTTCACTTCGATTAGACACCGCCCGTTTCAGTGGCTGTATATTCTCTACCCTTTGTACTATCTTGATATGGTCCGAGCGGGCTGCCAACTGAAGCCATTTCCATTGTTTCGAATCAAAGAGGTAAACGGTTTTGAGCAGGCCCGACAGAGGATCGTGCACGGAAGCCTCGGGGCTACAATTTACACTAAGTGTGCTGCGCAATACCAATGAGTCTCCTCTTCTTCACAAGTACTCGCAACTCATTCGTACAATAGCGATTGTGGCGGCTGCCCTGCGATATTGTTCTGGCGCATCATGAATTATTTCGATGACCCAAATTTCCATGCTTGGCTGCAGCAGCGAGATGAAGTCATGGTGAAGGCCTTCAACGAATCGATCCAAGAAAAGGTGACGGAGCAAACACAAACTATTCAACGAGAAGCTGGTGAACGTTACGATAGTCTCATAGCCAAAACTTCGAAACTTGATTTGGCTAAAGATGTGGCTTTAAAAAGCGCGCTGGAAAGAATCGATATATTGCAAACTGCCGTGCTGACCCGCCAGCGAAGTGATGTTGGACACGGTGTATATGGCGTTGTTCAGGCAGCCAGGGCCACCGCGTGGGCTTTTGCGCACGCACACAGATTCTGTCTTGTGAAGATACTTTGCTGACTTGCTCATTTTGAACAGCCCTGGACGACCCGCAGCGAACACGCAGGATATCGAGGAAGCACCAGCTACTGAGCCTGAAGAATTGGACGTTTCATGCAGCTCAGAGCAGCAGGTTGTCGATACGAAAAAATACGCTATCCCAACCGCTCAGCGCTTGCCGGATGCTCGCAAGCCTAGTACCCACATACATCGATTGATGAAATTAGACTTGAGTAAAAACCAGCAACCTGTGGAGGTGAGGTGAGATCTCCTTATATCGTCGGCTAAGACTTATGTGTAGCTTCTAGACTGCCTTCACTACGCATCTCCGTATTTTATGGGGTGCTGAAGATGCCAATGCCATTCTTCCGGATCCACCTGCCACACAAGTTCAGGCGTTCCGCACGAAATTCACGAGCTCTACTGACATGGCAGCAGCACTTCGATCCCCGCGACTAATAGTTGACAAGGGGCTGGTGCGGATATCTCGCAATTACAGAAGCCAGAACATCGGGGGAAGGAAGAATGCGACAGAATTCTTGGAGGAAGACGTCCTGCAATACATGCAAACTTATTGCGCCAAACATGGCTTATACGTATGGTCACCTAATCTCTCCGAATCACCCTATTCCATATACAACTCTGCTTGCCGACTCGTGGCCATCACTACTTTCAAGCATGCTCTGAGCATGGACTCTTACGCTTTCATCGGAGTAGACACCACGGCGGCTACCGACATGGAAGTACTCATTCGCATATACGACCATTTCATCCACCATCTACAGCCTAGACTACGTGGCAAGGAGAATCGGAACCCGGGAAGTGTTCAAAAATCGGCACGCCTCAATACCATATACCGACGTCGAAATTCGGTGAGCTATGTTCGCCTGGGAGATACCTTGCGATATTTTCTGACTGGTCACCCGCGTATCTATAGCTTTCCATGGCACGTCTCAAATTTCTTCGTGAAACCACTATCCTCATCGATATCGGATGCTCGTTTCCGATCCCAAAGCCAACAGTGATGACGAGATAGATCCCCAAGATGGTCATTACGTAATCAAAAGACGAGTCGAGCGCTCAGCCCAGGCGGAAACTTTTTTCCGACGTCTAGATGATTTACGCCGCTCGAGTATTCTAATGGAAGGAGGGCAATGGCGAGGTAGGCCTCGAAAGGTCATACCGAATCAGCCCTTATCCACCTTTCCCCAGCTACCAAGAGCTATGCCAATCGACTACTACTCTCCAAACTTCTACAATGACCTGTCCGGCGTTCAGCAAGCAATGTTTGCAGATGCTAGCACCGTCGCATCGTCCCCTGATCCATCTCGGATCTTGAGCAACGGTAAAAGGCATCCAGACGAGAAGTTAACGGATAAGGACTTCTTCGACAAATATGCAGAAGGCATCTTGTCTCAGTATATCGAGAATGCCGATCTGGAAGATGACCAGGAGGAATTGACCAGTCAAGATGGCTATGAGACGGAGTCCAACCACAGCATGGATATAGAGAGCGGGGAAGGGAGTATGGCGGATGACGCAACCACAGCACAAGAGCAAGTTGCACGCTTTGTCGACATGGCAGAGCAGGCCGGAGTTTGAGCATCTACTTTGCGCAGGACCTGTTTCCTTGTTCGTAAAAGGATATTGGCTCTGTCAAGTATGTGTGAGCGTTGCCCATATTATCAAGCTCCACCAAATTAGGAATGCTTTCATGCGTAGAGCTATCTGTCGTCACGGCGATGCATTGCAGCTACAGATGCAAGCTGAATGCCGGTCACGTTTTGAACCGTCACTCACCATACATGGCGAGCTGGTTTGAACAAACCGCCTGTCCTTTCCAAGCTGATGTATAACGAAAAAGCAGTCTAGAATGCACCGTTGCCCCTGTTCGGCAGTACGAACACGAGAATAATAGCTGACAGCTCAAGCAGGCTGCTTCGACACAAGATAGCGGTGACACTGCAGCAAGGAATCTATCGAAACAATATCAATGCTCGAAGCATGATATCGTGTAATAGCAGTACACAAACACAATATGCAGGGTATAGTGCGTCAGAGATAATGGCCTATTGCGCATTTGTCTATGCTTTCACCTTCATCAGAAGCGGGTGCTCGACTACTTTAATTACCTTGAGGAGTAGAGCTACGTCTCCTGCGCTCCGGCTCCTGCGACAAGGACTTGCGGAGAAGTCTGCACAATACTTCCTTTAGTCGCGGAACTTTCGCCTGGAAAGTATGAGCATAACTTACCTCCTAATTGCCGTTCCCTGGTCCTCCCTCTGCCTCCTTAATGCTTTCTCGGCATTTGCCACTTCGGTAATTCTCTTTTATAATTCCTGCTCAGCGACATCTAGAGCTGTGCGCCGCTCTTGCAGTGCACAGGTCTTTTCCTGAAGCTCCAGCTTAGCACTGCCAATATTGATATTTGGGAGAGCACGCATCAGTCCAGATCATGTCATGGGGAACTCTTTCTTTACCGGAGTGGGAGGTCGAGAGCGAAGTTGAAGAGCTGGGCAATGCTAGGCAAAGCCAATAGCTCCGAAGTGGTCGGTCGCAGATCAGGCTGCAAGGTGGGCGTCAGCCTTTATCGCTCCTCCTCGGGTAAGCGTGGTCCTACTCACATTCGGTGACAATAGTGAAGCTTGCATCCGTCTGAAGCTTGGAGTGAAAGCTTTATGAGTATGGTCGATCGTCTTCGCAATCTTGTCTGATTTCAACGGATAGGTTCTACACGTTGGGTCAGTTCGACGAGTCTTTTCCACATTGATAGTGCTATATGTAATCGTGCCCAAGAAGCAAGCTTGGCTCACGTCAAAGTAGAAATCTCGAAGAGTAGACAGCCCATTCCGTACATATCTACCTTCCTATCGTAGACTTCTCCCCCCTTGATCTCCTGTGCTTCACATTGTCAGATAGTGATGCAGGAATTAATCTCGACTGACTTACAGGTGAGAGGTACCTATGCGTCTTTGTAACAGGGCATTGAGATGATTGTCAGACCGCTGAACTGTACTCTTACGGTATCATGCATGACGCCTGATGGAATAAGAAAGCCAACGTACGCCGACAATGGAAGTCGCTTCCCGCACTTGTGAACCCAAGACTTTAGCCAGACCGAAATCGGCTAATTTGAAGGACTGGGCGGATGATATGAGAACTGCACTTCTTCTTAGCCATCTCAATAGTTTCCAATCCTCCTATATCCAGGCTCACTATTCTCTGGCTTGAGGTCTCGATGGAGGACTTGGCCTCTATCAAGCAATCTTGTATGGCAAAAATGGAGGCCTAGGAGGATCTGAAAGAAGACGTGCAGGACTTGGCGCTCCTCCATAGGCTGCCTGGCAAGATATTTAGCCTCCCGTTGCAGAGATGCGGCAGGGTTGCGCCTTACTTCAGCACCCTGCGAATTTGCAGCGCCTGGCCCAGATCACCCCCAGGACAGTATTTCATTACGATATACAAACAGGTGGCATCTGGATCTTCCGAGTATTCCTCGATACTGACGATGTTAGGGTGCCTCAAGGTTTTGAGTAGCAGAGCTTCTTGATGAAAGCGCTCTCGCACCTCTGGATTATCCTTTGAGGTGAGGATCTTGATAGCGAAGTCCTTGCATAGCGGGAGAAAAGCCAATCAGACCGAGATTGCATGCCTTGCTAGAGCAATACCAACTCACTTTGCCATCTATCAACCTCGTCACTTTGAAGACACTGACCGAAACCGCCTTCGCCTAGCTTCTTCCATTGGCCGTACTTTGCTCGGAGTGCTCGAGATGGTGGCATTCGTTAGGTCGATATAGAGGAGAGGGCCAAGAGGATGAGTTAGGTCAAATAGGCGATTTATCTAGCTATTGACAGTAAGAGTGGAACTGGAAAGTGCGTTAACGTTATTGTACACTGAAGCTCCACAAGGTCCTCTTCTGGCTTCTTTGCCACGGGGCCTCGTGCGCAGGTCTGTGCGAGTTGCCATCACGCGGAGAACAATGAGCAAAGAAATTAGTGTTTCTCAGATCAACAACCAGTGAAGAAATCGTTCGTTACCTCGCTAGAGTCAGTGCTTCAGTTATTCCGCCTACTACTTTCAACAGCGACCCGGTTCGAAAGTCACCCTGGGAATCTATTGGCGGCGATCGCGATATCCACAAGGCTCCAAGCGTGTAATATGTATCATTTGTCAGAGGGCCATCTTCCACGGTCAATGCGATTGATCGCGTGCAACTGGCATCTCCTGATTATGAACTACATCGCGAAGGCACCTCTCGATCTGCCGTGCCTTTGGCTAGCCATGCCCAGCCAGCATGCGTGGCTGCGACAGTCATAGAAAAGAGAATGCAAAAGAGAATCAAAAGCGCATACAAAAGAGCATACCAAAGGGCATACAAAAGAGTATACAAAAGAGCATACAAAAGAGCATACAAAGAGCACCGATCACACCGAACGATCTACACTAGAAGCCCACAATAATGCAACATGGCTGCATTGTCCTCTGTATTTACGAGAAAGGATTCTATGGGCGTAAAGGGGAGTACACCAGGGCCCTGCAAGAATGTCACCGGACCGGTCCTGCGAGTCTCACCTTCGTACAGTGCTACCCCGTAACTACGGAGAATAAGTCAGCAGCGAATCCAAGCGTTTGAGAAATTCATACTGCCTGAGGCAGCAGCTCCCATGTCTCAGGTGTTGTGCACCTGCAAGAAGTGTACATACATTGGTTCCGACGATGGCAGCGACTACGAGCTTCGACATCCAGGCCGATGGGTCTCCTCGAGCACACGAAGTCGGCACAGACAGCATGCAGGCTCCACCCATGGCTGTAGTCTCTGGAGCTAGAGCCGGGATCCCACAGAGGGAAGCAGCACAACTGACTGGCAGGCCAGGCAAAGTACAGTCCCCTGGTACGCAACCGAAGCTCCTACGTCGGCCCTCGCCGCCTCGGGAGATCTCGAATAGCGGTGAGTGAGCGACCTGTTCCAAAGGGCGATGCTTCCTTGTAGGAGAGGCTCATATCAATTTCGCTACAGGCACTGAAGACGCCCAAGCGCTGTCTGTGTCAGTAGCTGTCCAGCTACTTGTGGTCTGGCTATATTTTTATGCTGTATCAGTCGAGCCGCTGCAAATATCGTCCTGAAGGTACTGCAACTGATTCTGGGCGGTGCTCTAGCTGGATTCGCTGGGTTACCGCCATCATCTGCGAAGTTTCCCGGCGACATCCGCACAGCAATCAAGAAATTGGCTATAACGCCGATAATACATCGACGACTCTGCTATTCCCGATGCTTTACTCTCTACCCTTTAGAGACTGAAGCGTCAAATTGCACATGGCGGGAAATATCAGGCGCTCAGGAATGCGGCAAAACTCTGTATAGACTTCAATGGGGTGCGGCTGATGCTCCTAGAAGAGTTCCTGAGCGTGTGTACAGCTACCAGACTATGACGTCCTGGCTGGAATTCATGCTATCTCTGCCTTCTTTCGAAGACTTGGTTGACTCGCCTCTATCAGACCCGCTGGTCAGCAATGGCATCTGCTACGACGTGTGGCACAGTCAAATGTGGCAAGAATTTGGCGATTACACAATACACAGCGGCAATCTCATCTTCACGTTCTACATAGATTGGTTCAACCCTTTCACCAACAAACTAGCCGGTAAAAAAGTCTCCATGGGCGTTATTAATCCTGGCTTGCCTCTACTTACCACCTGAATTTCGGTACAAGTCGGAGTACCTGTTTGTTGCAGGCATCACGCCCGGGCCCCATGAGCCATCGATGGTTACTATCAACAATGTCTTGGAGCCTCTTATAAGTGAGCTGCAGCAATTCGACAGTGGCATAATAATCAAGACAGCACGTTCTCAAGAAGGACAGCGCGTCCGAGTGAGAGTGATCCCAATCTTAGCCGATCTGGTCGCACTTCGAAAAGTCACAGGATTTGCGTCCCACTCCGCCACCCTCTTCTGCTCCTTCTGCAAACTTCCACGCAATGACATCAATTCGGCAGATCCGCAGACGTGGACAACACGTGTACACAGCGAAGTCTTGAAAGCTTCAAAGAAATGGGTAAAAGCTCGCACTTTAGTGCGCAGGAAGCTCCTCGTAAAAAAGACCGGGGTCCGCTTTTCGCTCTTCCATCGATTGCAATACCGCAATTCGGTCAAACACAATGTAATTGGCATCATGCACAATTGGTTTGAAGGCGTACTTCAGCACCATCTGCGAAGTCGATGGGGTCTTGATTCAAGCAGCACAGGCAAAGTGAAGAAAGGAAAGGCCGTCAGGCAGCCCCATTACTCGATGTCAGATGACGGTGACAACGAATCGAACGATGATGTTGGCGATTTGGACATCGAGCTGCAGGAGCTGCGAGATGATGGCGACCTTCACAGCGATACACCTGCCCACCGACACAGACAGCCTCGGCGGACTTCTCCTGGTCGTCCTACCGAAACAGATCTAGGCCCTTGGGACAGTGACAACGCAGACCCAGATTATTATCCATTGAGTGACCGAGACAGCAACGGAATACATTCAGCAGATTCGGAGATCAATGAACAAGCTTCCTCGTTGCCTTTTGAAGGCAGGACGGAAAGCATGCTTACATACCCGACTTTTGACGAAACCGCCATCCTGGACATCCGGACTATATCGGATGTTTTTCTGCCCACCTGGCTTGACCGCCCTCCCATCAACCTAGGTGATCCATCGCACGGCAAACTGAAAGCCGACAATTACTTCGTACTTTTCACCTCAATACTTCCGCTACATCTTATGGAGTACTGGACGGAGGCGCCTTTGCAATCAGAAATGCTGCGCAACTTTTGCGATTTAGTTACGTGCACCAACATCATCTGCAGCTATACGAGCAGCGAGCTTGGTAGCCGTATGTTAGCATTGCATTACAAATCGTATGGCCAATCCAGCGCTTCTTTATTCCAGGCATGTCGTATTGTTCCAAATCATCACTACGCCTACCACATTCCGGAACAACTATAGTACTGGGGCCCGCTAATGCATCTATCCGAATTCGCCTTCGAAAGGCAAAATGGACTGTTGCAGAAGTTCAACTCGAACAATTACCCAAGTAAGTAGCAGTGTATTAACGGGCTCAGTCAGGTGATGTAAAGCAGGGGATTGACGCTTTACTTCCCTAGCTGGTATGGATTATACGCTTCTCAAAAGACACTGCGAAAGGGCTAGGCACCTACACATCGTGTCTGCGTCGATCGTTGGTCCCTCCGGCAATGACATCAATCGTGAGGCTGGTGGTCTGAGCGATGCAATCGCTGCCATTCTATTTCCTCATGACATTTCAGAGGATCTAGGAAGCGCCGTTAGGGACGGCTGCATAACCGACAATCAATTCAACACATTGGGCGAGGCGCTGGAAGAAGCCAATTACGACAAACTCGTAACACGTCTACAGGCAGATGGCGTCAAGGTATTTCACCGCAGACACAGGGGCCCTTCCAGTCAGGTCCGGTCAGCGGGTGTCGCGGTCCCGCACTTCGTTCTCACCCAACGAAGCTTTACAGCCGGCTCTCGCAAATTCACGTGCCGAAGCACTCACCCTGGAAATGCAGCTGCAGTTTTCTACACGGGAGGCGTTGCTCGACTCGGATTCATCAATACCATTTGGGACCAATCTATAGGTGGTGTCTTGAGGAAACACGTCTTGATGACACCCTTAAGGTTGTTGGACTCTAAAGACAATGCCAAGACTCCTTTCCTATGCTGGCCCGGCTTGGCCTGCGGTGTTGCGTATAATATCTTCGATGATGACTTGGTCATATCTCCGAAAGATATCATAGCACATGCGGCTTTTAGGGTCAGACCTGCTTCTATTTTCAACATCGATAAAGAAATCGTTGTTTTCCACAACCTGGATCGGGGTCGTAAGATTCCCCTATACCGCTGAATAGCTGGCTGCGGGCAGGGCGCACGAACGAATGAGGGTTCTAGATTTCGAAGTTTGATGTATGAATTGGTCATATATGCGAATGGTCACTTCCATCTCGGTAGTTGCCATGGTGTCTACTCCGACGAAAGCGTAAGAGTCCATACTCAGAGCATGCTTGAAAGTGGTGATGGCCACAAGTCGGCAAGCAGAGTTGTATAGTATCTCGTGCCGTTGATCTGGCCAGCAAGATGCAAGCCAGCTATGCGCTTTGTTTCCAGCGTCGGCATGAGCTCTCGCGCACCAACGCGGTCGTATTCGACACCATAGCCTGGTCTGACCATCTCGACCTTCTCGCAGCTGTACGCGAGCGAGTCGGCGAATACTTGAATTGCAGTCCAGACGATGTGACCTTGTGAGACGATTACAGGACCACCTATGGTAGAGTGCGACCATCAGCCTGATCGATGTGTCCTCAACATTCAACATCCTGAATGCGACCACGGGCGTCAATATAGTTTTGCAGAGCATGCGGTGGCACACGAGAGCACCAAAAAGACGCTAGGCGACACTGGCAGGATCCGACTGGCCCTGGTGGATGGCATTGCCTCCATGCCGGCTATTGTATTTCCGTGGCCGGAGCTTTGCGCTCTGTTCAAGGAATACGATATCCTGAGCATGGTCGACGCTGCGCACGGGATGGGCCATAAAAAGGTGGACCTCAGGAAGTCGGACCCGGACTTTTGGGTCTCGAATACTCACAAGTGGTGCATGGCACCACTCAGCGTGTCTTGCTTGTACGTAAGCATATTTATTCAGCCTTAAGTTTACAATTGACGAGCTGAGTGGATCGCCTCCCGTTAGGTGCCTGCTCGGTGAGCTTATACAGTCGGGCACTGCCCGACCAGGGGTCTGATTGCTAACAAATTCTGCACATCCCTTCTTACGTCAGAGGTGCTCTTCTCGCAACTTGGCAGTCTCTCGCAACTTCTCGTCAAGCCCCACAAGTACGCGACATCCGTCACGCTCGCTAGGCGCACGTCGTTTACAGCACCGCTAGTACCGTCCTACTTTTTTGACTTTGTAGACGCTTCTGAGCCGTTCTTCGACACCTTTGTTTAGCCGCTTGAGCTAATCTTCGGAAACGCGCTCGAGGATATCATCCAACTCTGCATCACTGCCATTCTCCAGCACATGCTTTTGCTGAGCGGCCCAAATTTCGCCTCATCGAAGCTGCTGACCCGTTCTTGGCCTCCCGATCTGAGGCTGCACGACTGATAGCGACGAGCGGCACAGCGCGATTTGAGGAAGCAGCCGAGCCAGACCTCACTTCTACCGTCTTGGACGATTGCGAATGCGAACAAATGCGCTGCGACGCTGCCGTCGTCGGTGAGAGAGAGGACGTCGGACTGCAATCCTCGTCTTGTATGGCTCTGTGGTCACGGTGACCGATGTAGGCTTTGCTGCTTCTGCGAGCCCACAAGTCGAGCGAACAATCGTACTTGATCCTGTGGGCCCAAGCTCACCGAAAAGCGTTCGTCGGTATATGGCGTTGAGTCGTGCCGACCGCAGCACACTTTCCGGGCTTCGATTTCCCTGTCGCGCCGAGTTCACATAGTAGTCAAGGCATGCATGATCTGACAGCAACGACGCGTCCTTGCATGACCCCGACCCTGCACGGCAACGATTTCGAGTACTGCAGACTGAGGTTGATGTAATTGAGAGGAGGCAGTCTCCTCAGCCCAGACGTATGCTGACATAGAGAAAGGCACAGTACTGCTCAATACGCGCCATAGCTAGAACGAACGGACACACAGGGAAGGATATGGAGTAAAAAGTCTCGGTGATTCCGATGACTCATATATAATCCATAAACGATGAGTCCGGCTGTATGCTACTATGGGCATTGCGGAATCCCTCATGCACATGCTATCAAACAGTGAAGTACTCGAAATCGGCTTAGCCCAGCGACATCCGCATCTTCCCAAAACAGACAAGCATAATTTAAGCGGAATGTGGCTAGCTCCTAATTTGCGCATTGCGTGGGGTCTGCTAAAGCCACAGTGAGATTTCGCCCAGACTTTCTACGCTCGTTTTCCAAAATTCTCTTCCCTTTGTGAATATCGATGTCTGCGGCAGGATGTCAGAGCTGCCGAGCTGCCACCTGGAGTCTGGACCTACCGGTCGTGTATCATCGGACTTCGAAAACACGATCATCCTGAATTAGGCATACATTGACTATCAATGCTTTTAGCATTGAAGATTGGGGCTGGGAGAGACCTCTCCCCTCCTGCATAACGGTGATGTCGGACAACCTCCTCCGCTTGGACAAAGACTTCCCCCGATGGGGCAAGTGCCGCAGCCTAGTACGGCACATGCATTGGGAAATGTGCCACATCGAACGCACTGAAAACAGTGAGGTGGCAGCGCCCTCCTGCTCAGAACACTTGAACCAAGAGGATCCATCGAGCCAATCGTTGCTAGTCCGCTTTCGTCGGCTATTAGCGGGAATCCGTTCTCTGCGAGAAACATCGCTTTCTCCTCCTCCGTTACTGTAGAAAACAACGCTTGACTTCTCGCCAGGCCACTCCACTGAACCAAAAAAAGAAGGCCGATGCGAAGACGACTATAACGAACCATCTGAGAATTGCTGCGGCGGAATTGTCCAGGTTTATTGGCCAAACACTGCAAATAGCGGCCAGGTATCAGACCAGACGTATGGGTAGCCTCGACCAGAAAAGACTGTGAAGGTAGTGTTAAGGCGGTGAGGACTTACCGCTAAGGGGAAGCCCAAGCGTTTATGTTTGTAGATAGGCGTATATATTGGTTGGAAGGCAATAGTCTCGCTCAGTACTAAACTAATGGAGCAAAAGCCAACCTTGGTAAAGAAGTAAATCCACGTAGAGACGCTGAACGATTGCCAGAACTCTGCTGCGAGTCAGGAGGGAAAGCATGTGATAGAGACCCTGCACTACTTTTTAGTTGCTTCAGCGCGAGATGAAGGTCACGCCACTGCGAGTCTCCGCATCGGCATTCGGTCCGTGCTAAACTAGTGGAGAAAAAGCCAACCTTGGTAAAGAAGTAAATCCCCGTAGAGACGCTGGGCGATTGCCAGAACTCTGCTGCCAGTCAGGAGGGAAAGCATGTGATAAAGACCCTGCACTACTTTTTAATTACTTCAGCGCGAGATGGGGGTCACGCCACTGCGAGTCTCCGCATCGGCATTCGGTCCGTGCTAAACTAGTGGAAAAAAAGCCAACCTTGGTAAAGGAGTAAATCCCCGTAGAGACGCTGGGCGATTGCCAGAACTCTGCTGCCAGTCAGGAGGGAAAGCATGTGATAAAGACCCTGCACTACTTTTTCATTACTTCAGCGGGAGATGGAGGTCACGCCACTGCGAGTCTCGCATCGGAGCTAGCTGATCGAAGCCACACTATCAAGTTCGAGTATTGCAGCGGAAGTGACTAGAATTAGAGACTTAAGCTTCGGCTGGAAAGAAGCTCCTATTAACCATCGTCTGATTTCATGTGCCTGTGCAAGACGGGGGCGGCCTGTGGCAGCAGTAGTGGGGCGGCCGCAGCCAGCTGTACTAGAATAAAGCAAGAGCTCTGTAGTTAGCACTGTCCAACTGAAGAAAACTCATCAGCCACAAATGTGCACCCTACGACTACGAGAAGATCTTACAATGGATTCGCGAAGATTCCCTGGCGCAATACTCCAAAACGATGCAGAAACAGTTCGCGTGGATACTGGTCACTTCCAAATTGACTACGGTATGCCGGTTCATTTTAGTCACAACGCCCAATTTGTTTCGAACCATTTGTTGATCTTTATCGGTGACCTTGAGTCTGAAGACCTTCATGGCCAACATTTACAGCAGATGAAGATTAGGACCTCGTACTCTCCGTTATATTGAATAAGCATAGCTGAACAAGATGCAGTATGGCAGTATAGTCAAGTAACAACGAGCTGAATCATCTTAGTTGCCTCCTTGACATAACAGCGGCGATTGCTTTGATAGGTAGTTCCCATTGCCACGTTCTGTGTATGGTACCATTAGTGGCGCGCTTACGCCTTCAAGCTGAACCAGGGCCACGCCGGAGGGACGACCAGTGAAGCCAAAAGCTTTGTTATACCACCTAGTAGTACCGGGCGCGGCGGCAGTGGCATATGGGCACGGTGCCATCAATGCTTAGCTGCAGTGCACTTGTTCCTCCAGAGCGCTCTTCAAGGCCGGGTCTTGAGCCACTTCAAGGGTCAAAGCAGTTGCTACGAGATCATCGTAGCGTTCTCCAGCCTGATACTCGATGATACGAGTCTGCTCCGCCACCTTCCTGGAATGTTTCGTTGGAAGGCATTCAACATAACCTGGTCGCACTGCTGGAGCCAAACTTGGAAATCTGGGTCGTCATGACAAAATGACTCATGCTGTTCCAGATGAGTATTGCGTGGCTGCCGCTAGATGTGTAATACAAAAAGATTGTGCGTACTGGTGTAGGAGGGGGGACAAGCGGTCTTCGGTCGCGCCACCGGTCAAACTTATAGCGGTTCACGGCTCGCACGCACCAGCCTATGGCAACATCGTACAAAGCGTAGCTCAACTGACAAGAAACAAGGGAACCGGCTCCGATATGCTGTCCGCTCGGAACGTCTGTGCGTAGTATAAAAGAACAATACTAGTAGCGCCTCCAGCCTTCTCAGACAGCACGACCACAGAAGCCCAATATTCGGCGTGGAACAATGGTCACATATCTCGAAAGCGGTCTGCAAGAAGCGTACAAAAGGGATATTTGCTGATGAAGCTTAGCGGTGCCCAGAGCTTACGCATCTGCCCTGTAGATGCTCGTGGGCGATAACAGGCTGGCACTCCTGCACGCTTGGATTGTGGTTAAAGTACGTAGGGCCTAACGCGGCTACCAATCCGTTGAAATCGTATCACCGGAGACATCGTATAGGTCGCAGATCGCAGATGCTTTACAAAATAGCCTGTCAATGCCTTTGATGTTCGATTCACATGCTCTTCGCAAGAAAACACGCGAGTAGTGGAGATAGTGGCGATGAGGATAGTTGCGCCTGGGACGGAAACCACTCGTCTCATCAGGGTTCTCTCATCCTTTCAATCCGCTAGCTGAAGCGAGTGTACCATCGAATTTGTGGGGAGCTGGAAGACATTCTTGGCCGGGAGAAGCGGTCACATACAGGCTGCCTATAAAGTTCATAATGAACAAAAGATTCAGGAGAAGCCAAGCAAGTCTTACGGACAGTATCGGGCTAAGTATACATAAGTCCTCTGAAAAGGTCTTGTCTGGCGTCCACACCGGATTGCTCTTACATATGATAAACCTCTAGAATAGCATGTTTGCCGAAAGACTCTGCTTCCCAATACTGTAGATTGTAGAACACCCGGCCTGCCATGGGTCAGAGCTTGCCGAATCGTTCTTGCATCTCCGTGTAATAGTTACTCATACACATTCGGGGATAGAAGAACGCCTTCTGAGATCAGGTTCTGGCGAGAGAGACTTGCGGACTAGCCTGCATACTTGACGTACTCAGCCGAACGCCTCATTTAGAGTTCAGATGTAAGTCACCGTTTAATAGCCGTTTCTTGATCCTCCCTCTGCTTCCTCAATGCCTTTTCGGCATTTCTCAGATCTCTTCACCGCTTTTGTAAATCCTGCTCAGCGGCATCTATCTGCTTGCATTGGCCTTCCATCGCGCGTGTTTTCGCCTGGAGGTCCAGCTTAGTGCTATGTGCATAACCAAACAATGGGGCATGAGCAAGCGTGGTACAATTCCTGTTGAAAGTTGCTGCTTACCGGAGTAGAATATCGATAGCCTTTTCGGTGAGGAAATCACTCGCTTCCGTTACTGTACTACCGTCTTCTGCCACAATGCTCCCAATCATACCCGTCTCGCGTATGCTTCTTGGGAATGATGAAATTTGTCTACACTGACAAATGTGTATGGGCAATACGCTAGCTCGCATGTGGGGATGTACGAAGCGTGGCAGAAGTCTGATCGCGTCCATGTCTGAGTCTGAAAGACGGTAGACCCACTGGTGTCTGGTATTTGTGGCCACCCAGGGACAAGCATCCATGTGGGCGCCTCTTGGCTGGACGCGACGATGAGGCTCGTCGAAATGTAAAGCTGGGAGATTCTTCTCAAGGATGGTCATCGACATTGATGGCTGTATAGGCCGTATCTTGTGTTGACAGGCTGGTTGGGTGGAGGGGGTGGCTGGTGCAAAAGCAAGGCCAGGCTCCTGAAGAGCCGTTTGGAGTGGCTCGCGCGACTTCGCCACTGAGCAGCGTGGCTGTGTGAAGTGAGAGCAAGACTGAGTGGACAATGGTATATGGCTAGATTGTGTATAATGGTAAGCTATGCAAGAGAAATGCTATCCAATGCTAGTCTATCCTAGGAGGCGTGCGTGCTGACAGTCTTTGACTGCCTTGCAGGCGTGATTGGGATCCACCGAGCGACAAAGCGTTAGTTCAAGTTCGTGCACGTGGGAGTATGAGCGAGAGAGGAGGTTTATCTGGTAAGAATCCTGAGAGAATATAGAATTTGGTGTTTAAGGCCTAGATTGTTATCAATAACACACCTCAGACGCTCCGGTCTGGCAATCGAGGCTCCCACCCAGATTAGATCAGATCACATGCCAAAAAGTCTAATCATCAAGATTAGTCTAGTACAGTCTCGCCACTTGCCCATCTCTTATCCGGGGCGTCTCATTGTCGATCGACTTACATCGGCTTTGAGGTCGGCAAGCTTATCTATAAGTCTTTTCGGACACGTCATCCTATCGGAACAAGTGTCCGCAAGTGAGCGGGCCTCAGCGTTACACTGGCCTTCGCTTTGTTTTCAATATACTAAGCAACGAATCATCTGCTTATGCTCCAACCAAGACTCGCTGCTTCTGCCATTCAGAGCTCGTCATCTATGCGACACTTCCAATCCCCACTACTAACGACTCTCGCCTACTCAACATCGTTCGAGAAGATGATTAAACCTTCTATCAAGCAGCTCCATTGTGGCACGCTGTTAGCACCATAAACGATGGTGGCCCGCACCCGGAAGCATCATATTCGACCCTTCTGGCGAACACCTCGTGGCGACTTACGCGCTTCGCTTAGGACCGAGGAAGACGCCCGGTGCTGCTCCGCATCTTCAAGGTGAGGCAGGAGACAATGCGCGTGTCACGACGGAACCCGCGAGATTCGATATTATCGAAGAAGCGGTGCGCAAAACCGAGCATGTTCTTCAGGCTGGACCAGCGAGGACACTTCAGCCGTCAGGGACAACCTAGTCAAATCCACCTCCACTAGCATTGCAGCCATCTACACTCAGCGAGATGTGGAGAAGAGGTAGCGGTGATAGCTGAACTCCCCAACTTTCAGTGTCCTAGTGGAGAGTGAACGGCCGGCTGCTGTATGCAATGACCGACCGCAACGAAGTATCTGTCACAGACGTGCGCACAAGAGATGTTCTTTTTAAGCTCTCGCCCCCCTTACTTGAACGTCCGTCCAAGAAGACCTCGCCGACCGAGGCAGTACCCTAAAGATGACACGTGTAAAGGGCTCTTGTCCACTTCGGCACTCACAGCTCTATGCTCGGCATTCTCGAAACCATGTGCGCCGATTGGGACGTCTTCATCTTATATCTCGTCGAGTACTAGTGGAGGACAGAGAGAAGAATCTACCTTCGAGAAACGTTTTGAAGAGATTATCTTCTGGAAAGACTGAATTAGCGTGAGTTTGATCGTTCTGCCAAACAAGCTTGACAGCTTGCGCTCTCGCTGCGAAGTGCAAGTCATAGCTGGCACTTGCAGGTCTATTTCACACCAGGCACCCAACCGTCTTCCTCCGCAATACAGCAAATGGAGACTTTTCACCTCGTTCTCGCTCTTGATCAGCTTCGACCCTTAGCGAGTTCTTCCTTCATACAATTAATCAGTCGCATGCTCAACAATCTTTCCGGCATGGTCAGCCTTGTGAGAGGAGTATGCAAGCCAGTCGTCATTGGCCGCCTCATTGCCTGGTCTCGTGACTCCGGGATGTTGTCTTCAGCACGGCCGTACCTACTTCCCCAGTCTCGCCCTACTTTTTCGGTGGTGGAACATCGATAATCAGCATGTTTCCATAGCATAACCAGCCGAAGGACTAGCAGCAGGGACCACGTCGAAACCCGCCCCCTCCCCTCGGGTCCTACGCTTTCGTGTGCTCTCGCTAGAATGGCAAGTCAGGCAAAACGGGGTAATTCGGGTCTGAACTACCGGTGGTGGTCTGCTGCTCTTCAAGACGAGGAGATCAAAGATGTAGAAACCCTTGATTCGTCGAGCTTGTCGAGTCCAGTGTCGCCTTTAGGTCCTTACACTCCTCCCTGCACACGTATGGCTCAGGTTCGCTTTACCTTGAACGAGGCGGCACCTCCGACTTCGAGCGGCAATGGTGCAGCAGCAGCAAAGTACCCTGCTCTGTCTCCACCGCTCGCCTCACCCGCGAAGCGAAGCCACTCGAATACCGTCAGCACCTGCGAGTGCCTCTCCGTTTGAATGCCGCAGGGTGCTACCGCTGCATATCACGCACAGTTTGGCTCAGCGACTACCTCTGATACACCAGCTTCAGCTACGTGCAAGTCTGCTGCAGCGACTACCCCACGAACGATACAGCAAGCAGCACCTCACGCGCGTCGCCGAAAAAGGTGGCACCGCTCGTGCTGAGATCTAGGGCTTCGCATACCAAGATCACTTCCAATGGAGCGTCGTACACTTTCAATGCGGCAACACCTCATTTACCAATATTGCCAAGGTTTTTCTTCGGTAGCTTGCATCTACATGTCGATTCACCGCTGCACTCGGCGGAACCACCCGCTGATGCTCGCTCTCGACTCACATCAGGCAGAACGTCGGACAATATCAGTGGTCGCTACCTACTTGGACCGCCGCTAATGGCACCTGCGCTTGGCTCTCCCTCGCTTGGACAGAACGCTCAGCAGCTCTATACGCCAGGCGGCGCGCTCTTTGGACTAGACTCGTCACAGCCACTCACTCCTCTCTCTTCAGCTCCGACACCTTACATTGAGCACATTCAAGTTTCATACCATCTTGCTTCACGTCAGGGAGCAGGGTGCAAGAAATTGCTCATGACACTAAAGAGGTTCAAGAAGCGTTCCTCGGTAGATCTGACTACTCTCTCAGGTGGCACTTCATCACCGTCGATGCTCGCATCACTATCATCGTGCGCGCATACGCATCGTCCTGCTGAGCGATGGACACCTTTGTTGACCATCCTTTGTCCTTTCTCTTCTCAGATCGTACCGGCTACACTGCTATGTGCTTTCCCTATTAGGCAAGGATTAGTCTGCCAGTCGGGGCGGCTGCTTCAGCACCGGAGCTCACCTACATTCTCGGCTCTCATGAACTCTCAAAATGCACGGTATGCAAAAAGCATTATAGACAGAACAAAGACGCGGCTATCGTTTCCAACACCCCAAAAATTGGGTGTACAAAGTCTCCACCTAGCTTTAAGCCCTTCGTAATTCCTTCGTTAATAAAACACCCCCAATTTCAACCGGAACTTGGCACTCCAGCTAAACCCTATCGGACTCGCACCCATCCTCAGATAGTAGCAATCTTCAGCCTGCGATACTACCTCTGCGTAACGCGTAGGGTCCCAGCATTCAAGCACAATCAACAGATTTTCGATGCAATATTCACCCGTATGTCGTACCTATTCGCGGGTCAGACAGTCGCGCTTCTGTGATACTGTGTAAAGCAAAGTCGCAACTCGATATTCTCTAGCTATAGACCTACTATCTGGCAAAAGGCACTGCGTAACAAACATTCTGCCGCTACGATGGTGCACTGCACGACAGCTGCAAGCTAGGTCCAACGTGTCCTGCAAATCAGCAGGTCCAACCGTAGCTTAATACAGATTTGCGATTGGTCTGGCTACTTATGGATAGCGAGGTGCCCAATTGGCGTAGACTAAACAGACAGGATCTTTCGACTTTGCTGCTTATATTCGAGCCGATCCCGATACAGCTTCCATGCCCATACGTCGCCTACCATTTCAAACCTGCCGCCACAAGGCTGCTCTGACGGCCCGTTGCAAGGCCACACGCGGTATTTATTTCTGGACATGCGATCTTCTGCTCCTTCCTCCTGCAGTGTGGTCGACACGGGCAGGAAGGAGATAGAGTCGCGCTGGCCAGGCGGCGCCATGAGTAGCATAGGGGCTAGACATGCTTCGTCGAAGTAATCTGGTATCGTGTTGACGCTTTCCAGCTGCGCATCATTGTGGGACGTCACGATGGTGTCCATCCGTCCAGCGGAGCGGACGAACTTCCAGGCATCGATGACGGGAGTACCGGTCCAATAATTGTCCATCGTCTTTCTCGCTGTCTCTCTGAGCTTCAGGATGCTCGGCTTCGGAAGCGTAAAGCTCGAACAACAGGTAGGACACAAACTCGACGAAAGTAGTTCGATGTGATGGCAGGATGTCGTCGGTTCTGATAAGAACCAGACGAGGGCAATCTAGATAAGCTCATTTTAGGGCGTCACCGTCGTAAAGCTGCAGGTCTACTCACATCTTCACCACAACATCGAAGTCATGATCAAAGATAGAGCCGTGGGTGGCAGGGATGTGTAATGCAGACCGCGGAGGGCGGCCCCGCCGTTCCACTCGAATTCTGCGGGAATGCTAGCGGCGATTTCAAAGTTCGCATTCTTTTCGAGATCCTTGGCTGTGATGATTTTTGCCCTGTGTTGGCTCATGCTGTAATGCGCATCGAGCGGCTCCCGACGGTGACCTAGCATCAAGACTCTTTTCTTCGCCTCCTCCGAGATCGCCAAACATGCAGCCCATGGAAAGGAGGGCAATGTATGAGCCTTGGTCGCGAGTCTTGACGGTGGTCAGAGCTTGCTATCGTGGTTCAGTGCCTTGATGGAGACTTTCAGAGTGGCATTCTGCCCTTGCACAAGATATGCAGGAGCCAGAACTTCCATTTCGTAGCTTGGCATTAATACTTTCTTCTTCTCCCTGTAGGCACTGTGAAACAGGTCTCTACGCTCCATACGACCCATCTCCCATTCATTCGGTATTTGTACGAGCTGGATCACTGATCGCGAGAGCTTGCTGACTGTCGCTTCAACTGGAGCAGTAGGAGGTACGGGGACATCAGAAACCGTGATCCCGGCGGGGTACTCAATAGTCGAAGTATTGCGAAGTCCGAGTCGGAAGAGATATTCCAGACGCGTCTCAACCGCGACGGCCTCAGCTAGCCTCCTATCATTGGTATGCACCCCACGATGACTGGGCGGGAGCTAGCACACAACGAGAAAGAAATTGGCATATCGCTTCTGCATCGAACTGAGGACCTTACTCTACAATTCGGTACAGCAATACCGAATGTCTCCTCGGCCTTGCTAGGAATGGGATTGAATGAGGAAGCGGACTCCGCAACTCTAGTGCTGGTCTCGAAGACAATCCTTTCAGCACTCTGGATCTGCCAAAGTGAAGCGTTCGCCATTGCTGCATCTGGATGAGAAAATGTGACGGCGAAGTTAGCCACTTTTCTATAACTTGACTCGACCATCGCTTGGGTAGCAAGCTTTTCTTACTAACTCACTGTACACATCCATGGCTTTGTCGTATGGGCTGCTCATTCGGTCTAATATATCATAATGACCACTGCCACGTGAGATGATATTATTCCAAGACTCTTCCCAAGGATTTGCCCTGTTGCTGTGATATGCGTCCTCTAGTGTTTGGTTGTAAGTCGGTCTTGTAGGTAATTCAGCTTCAGGATGAGGCAGCCGAGCAACGGAGCGTTCTCGCATCCGGAGAGCAAATCCCAGCTGACAATCTCACTGCACGATGTTCCATTAGCCACTAGGCGGGCTTCGCCATGTGCTCGTTGTCCAGGGTGAAGATCAGGCGCTCGCACGTGGGCTCGGATTTTGCAAGAGAAAGATAGAGCTGGCAGAGCTGGTGAAGCTTGGTCTGGGAGCTCTGGATCACTCGCCCTTCCGGCTTGCGCTTTTAGAAGTGCCAGAAGGAGTAACCACGTATATCGCCATCTCGTAGCCCACGGTTTGCTTGCTAGGACGTGTGCCTCGACCGCCCTGTCCTTGAGCTGTCCGCGATTCATGCTGTACGATAGCAAGAGAGGGCGGAGCTGCGGCCAGACTAGGATGGCGAATCAAACTGAAGGCAAGACGCAAGCTTCACTTGAAGATCCACCGGCAGTGCTAGCAGTCGGTCCGCTGCTGAGCTGTGCCTAGGTGGCTGGCCTGCACCATTAATGATCGATTCGCCACTGTGCCTCGGCGATAACAGGATGTAAAGCCGAGCGCGACTTGGTGGATGCTCGGTACACGTCAAGTCTATAGGCTCTCAACCTATGCCTTCACCAGAACAGAATGGCTCAAGATAGCGGCTAATATACGGTAGTCATGGAGCAGATTGGCAAAGGCAGACCTTCTTATTTGGGACAGCGGTACACATGCACATGCTACGCCGTGAGCTGTTCAGCATCACGACATCTTTCGGCCAGCCTTCATGACTTCCTCGAAAACCATGCTATACTCCGCCCCAGCATTGGTGTCTGACACCGTCTCACTGCGTCGCGAGCAGCGCTGCGTAGCTTGCAAGTCGGATTTCGCAACCCGCAACAACCGGTAATTTTCCACCGTGCGATGCTCGTCTGTCGGTGTCGCTGAATGGCCTTTGGGTTGTATCTTTTCTTCTTCAAGTGCGTGGACCTTTACGAAAGTTTGCAACAACCTATCAAGCTTCCTGTATGACTGCCGTGTGATTGTCGCGCTTACCTGCTTCATTAGAGCTGCCTCGGTGATCTCGTCGCCTTTGCAGGTCCAGCCGAACCGCTCCTTGACGAGCTGCGACATATTAACATTCTCTTTCATCGCAGATTTAACGGTACACCAGCTGCGATTAAAATGGGGGAAGTCAGTCGCGGTCTTATAAAGTCATAAGCTGGTATACATTGCACTAACTTCTTTTCATGTTCGACATAGTCTCGCATACCACGGCTCTCACTTGATGTGTCTGCACCCTCGTAGAGCAGCCCTGCACCACGGATTGCACAGTCAGCTCGCACGAAGCCGGCCCCTCGGAGACAAGTAGTACAAAAGCTACCAATGAACGTACATAAACGAATGCAACCTTCCAAGCATGCGCGCGAGAAGCCTTCTCTACCTGGGTGAGACGGTCAAGTCCCACCTTGTAACCTGGTCGGGCCACAACAAGTCTTCTTTGGCGCGTTGCGTTCTGGGAGTCGGATCCTTTTGCCGCTCCGGAGAGTTTTTAAGGGCATGTAGGCGCTCCAGATAGAGAGACTGATAGACGAGTTTTCGAAAGAAGGTGCCTTCTTGGAGGTATGCCGTTCATTTGCCTCTCGTCGTGAGGTCGACTCGGGATGTGGGATTTCAAAGAAGGGATCTCATTGATATGCTGGTGAGTTTTTGCCGGTCCCCGTCCTTAACATCCAAGTTGGCATTTCGACAAAAGCTATCTGCCTCGTACACAGGTTGGCACGTGACATTGAACAAAAGGAAAGCTTTTGTGCCGGCCGGCTAAAGAGGAGGCGAAGAAAAGGTGACATGTTCTTTGGACAACAGCTTGTGAAACATCCTGACAAAGGGCCCAAGAAGTCTGCAGATTTCAGAGAGAGCTCCATGCGATGCACTGAGACTGATCTTCGAAAATGAAGAAATTCTGTATTCGAGCGGCATGTAGGGATGTCCCAGCCTGACAAAAGCGCTGATCCCAACTGCTTTTCACAGTTGAACTCACCACATCTGCGAGACTAGCGAGAAGATACGAGAGAGCTTCCTTCAGGTAGCTTGTGATGAAGTGGCTGTGCGTTTGCAGCCAAATAGCCGACTTCTTGCAAACCACCAGATTCTGTCTCGTCGACTGGAGGAGTGACTGGACAGATGACTCGGGCTGTCACTGGAGAGTTGACTGGAGATCACCTCCAGTCGTTTGTGGCGGACCCCGACTGGAGGTCGAATTGCCCCCCGTGATAGTAGATAGGGACAGTTAGTAGATAGAGACAGTGGCAATCTCGTTAATCCATTCATGCGCGTCACTGCTTCGGTATGATAGGAGGAGGACCCGGAAAATATGTGGAGTCTACCTTAACTGTTAACGCCCAGACGAACTGATGACAGTTTGAAGCGAGTATGGCGGTCTTTAGCAATCGTTCTTTGGAAGGTGCAATGAAGTAAATGACTCTTAGCTCTACTATGTTGCTTCTGGTCTAAGGCAAAGGACAACTACAACTGACACAAGACTAACATACACCGACCATCCCCATGTCCCCTTAGTTGCCTATTGTTCTTATTGTCAGTTGTCCTCCATTGTCGGAACTCCGACTGGAAGCGGTCCGATCACCTTGCACCTTACATTAACCGAGGTAGTCTTGCTGGATATGCATGAGCAAACGAGGACTTGATCATGCAGATCATGCACACGGTAGTGAGCAGAAGGCAGAAGCCTACTGCGGCATAGCGTTGTCCCGCTTACCGTCATCTCTCTTAAAGTGGAGAGCGGCAAAACGTTCCGGCGAGGCAGCAGTAGTGCTCTTCCCGGCTGGGTCGAGTGAAACGAAAGGAACCGGCACCTGTTTGCCTTGTCCATTCCTGGCAGGTTTACATTACGCATTACTTGCGCAGCATGTCACCGTCTCCAGCGAATAGCGAGACCTTGCCGGACGCTTATAAGCATCTCCCCGACCACTATGGATATAAGACTACTACTCGGTACACCGGACACGCCAAGGGTAATGCCATAGACCCATCGCAGGTGACTCTACCTCGACCATTCTGTGTTGTCGTGGCAGGAGCAGGCAAAGGTATCGGCGCTGCCATAGCAGTAGCTTACGCTCAAGCCGGCGCGTCGGCTATTGCCATTTCCTCCAGAACGATGAGCGACCTAGAAACAGTTGCCGCGCAGATTAAGGGCATCGACGCTCGTATCGATGTATTCTGCAGGGTGGCGGACTCAGTCGACGAATCCGCAGTAGTGGACTTCGCTGCCGCCGTCCGTCACAGGTTTGGCCGACTCGACGTTGCCGTAGCAAACGTCGGGGTCGCCCCTCGCTTCATGATGGATCCCACGACGGGAGAAAAACGCTGGCCACAAAGTCTCACAGAGGATACCGCCGCGGAACATCTTCGGGTCTTCAATACGAATTTCGAAGGAAGCTACCAAGTTGCTAGAGCTTTCATACCACTGTTGGAAGATTCCAAAAATGGCGCCCAGGCGATGCTCTTTGTTTCGAGCTTGTCTTCGCTCTTTGAGAATGCAGACTTAACACCATTGTCGTATAACTTGGGCAAGTTGGCCATCAACTCGATGTGCGAATATGTGCATCATGCACACCACAAGAACGGGATCGTGACGTATGCATTCCATCCTGGCGGAATCCAAACGCCCATGACCAGCGACTACCCCGAAGCTTGGATTAAAAGTGGGCAAGGCTTCCATTTCTCTTATCGGGTCGGGTAACTAACTGTTTATCAAGTCTTGTCTGATGATATCTCCTTGCCAGGTGGATTTGCGGTCTGGTTAACAAAGGGGGAAAAGCGCGACTGGCTCTCCGGTCGTTTCGTAAACGCAAATTGGGATGTCGAGGAGCTGGTCGCTCAAAAGGATGCGATCGCATCCACAGATAGATTCAGAATGCGCATGGTGCTTTGATTCAGGATAAAAGGCTAGAAGTCGATGCCATCTAGTGACCTTCTGGTTAAGCAATTGCCCTTGCCCTTTGTGATACAAGTAAATTAAATGAATGACATGCTGGGGTCTACGTGCAAGCGAGGTGCTCATCAATCTCATATGGCGCGCAGGGTTTCGTACTCTCACACACTCAACGCTGCTATGGTTTGTTTTTTGGGGGCTGATTGGAGGGCGAATGGCGGTTTGCTAAGTGACATACCCATTGCACAGCTTGGGGACAAGTGGCAGACCCTCGTACAGAATAAAGAGATATTTTCAGACCACGACAACATAGGCAACCATTACGGCGAGACATGGTTTGAGTTACCGAGTTATCAGGTGCGCAGACGTTTACCGCTTCATTGTTCGGCGGTTTACTGCAGGAATGTCAATTAGGAAAGCGAAACGGGTAGAATGTCGCTCATGTGGATGTATCCGTGAGGGCGAGAGCGATGCTCCTCGATAAGCACAGGAATATACAGATTTTTGGAAGCGAAATTGCGGGTGGGATTGGAAGGAAGAAGTAGGTGGTGGGGCGGCAGTCTTGGCGCATTGCCATTATGCTGCAAATGCGAGGGGGCGAATGAAGCTGTGCCACTCGGAGCTTGCGGTGGACTTGGCTTGGCGTAGATTGGCGGTTCGCGTGAGAAGATAGCTTGTAGAGATTCTGTGAGTGGCAGGAGGTTGTTGTTACAAAAAGAGTAAGCTCTAGAGCTCGCATCGCTCATGATTGTGCCTGGTACTGATATGTTTGGACAGGTGGATATGGGGGGAAGCGCCCACATCCAATCCGCGATCTTAGCCGCCTTTAGAGGTCAGGACGCTACTTTCTGCTATTCCGGGCGAATGTCGGAAGTATACTCGAAAGGCCGACACAGCTTACCTGGAATGCATGACAAAACTCCGGCAAACGGTCTGAAAGGAGCAACCTGAAGTCAAGGTGTGCACCTGCTCGTTTTTCAGCGACTCGATCGGTGTAGACTTGTCTCCGCTGCAATCGTGCAATACAGAAGCGCTCGCTTGCGTGCTGTTTTCGCAATTAATGTTGTCAAGCTCATAATCTGATTCAAGCGCGCAATCCACTCCGCTAAGCTAACGGGTAGGCTTATTTGTCATCGGGACAGTATACAACACTTTGGCTACGTGTGCTATCCACTTGTGTTGAGTCGATAGTCCGGCCTATATATTCGGAAACATACCCGATGAAGTGGTATAACATTGCCAGTGCTCCCGGACTGTAATGTCACATCGCCCTCGGCTTGTATGATATCGCCATATTAGCCACGTTCTGCCACAATCCCCTCGGGCAGCTGATACTGCTTGGAACCCCAGAGGAGCCAGTTGACAGCCGCCAAGAGGAGGACCGTACAAACCACCACAGATGCATAGTTCATGTTGCTTCCGGTCACCGGCCTAAGGATCACTATTAGGACTTGCCCGCACTATGCAGTAGATGGACACTCACATAATAATGGGAAAGCTGTAGAAGATGAGTATAAAAATCGACCAGGCGACTGTCACGATATTGCAGACCCATCCGAAGCCGCCCAAATAGAATGGGGGACGCTGGGAATACTGACGTCTTCGCCACAGTAGGAGAGCGGCAGGTATGGCAAACGTTGCGTGCATCAGTATCAAAGCGCTGCTGATGATGGCATTGTACACTGGGAGTGCAATATCAGCTTATAGCTCCCAATCTGAAACGTCGACCCACCTGTAGTAGAGGCCAGGAACAGACAGCCTACGATGAAAATGGCAAGCCCATTGAGAGCAATAGCTCCCGGATTGGCATTGAATCGAGGATTGTAGACCTTCAGCCATTTGGATCCAATCAGAGCGTTGTCCATCGCGAACGACCACGTAAGTCGCGCAGCCGACGCTTGACAGGCCGCCAAGGCGATAAAAGAGTAGATAAGAAAGACAGACATTATTGCGGTTACTCCATTCTTGTTTTGGATAGTCTGGTCAAGGAGCGCAAAGAGAGGAACCCTGGTTTTTGAAATTACATCAGCAGGGCAATTTGTAGAAGGAGAGCAAGTCCTTAGACGCACCCTGTTGGTGATGTAGCCAGGGCTTCGAAATCTTGGATGGAGTACAGGGCTCCGACGATCCAGGGAAAGGCAGTCATGAAGCCCACTCTGTCGCGTTGACAATCATTGGTCAACTGCTAATAGGCATATCCAGCCTCCTGACTCACCCAACAGTTATCAACAGGGTTCGCGGTACATTATAAGCCGGACGAGGGATATCCTCAGCCTGAATGGTTTCTGTTTAGCCCTTTGTGTCTATAGAAGGCTTGCTCTACTGACCATGTGTATAGCGCCATCGATACTGAGAAAGCTGAAGTTGACACTATGATATTATAGTGTAACTTCAGTCAACTAATAGGAGAACATGTCTACTCTGAGTACGTACTTGGCCAATCCAGTTATGAACACTATGGCGTTGTTGCTCCAGCCAACCTCATTTGAGAAAGAAGCCCAGACGGCCTTGCTGGCTTGATGACTGTGTACGGATCCTGGTCCGCACGTAATGCCGAAAAGAGTGACCAGAAATAGAGACAGAGCGAGAAAGTCTGCAAGAAAAGGAATGTCAACAATGTCATCGCTTCTCCGAGAAGCTAGTTAATTACATCCGAGTTGAATGCTTGAGTAGTAGGTGGGATCACACAATCAGTGACAGCTTGTGCATGTGAAATTTATCACCCTACACAAAAGAGGTACGGTCCAGGGCCAGATACACATATAGTGCAGTTGCTATCAGGGATATCTCGAAAACGAGGAATAATTGCCATTGTTGAATGACGAAACCTTCGTTCCTATATGCAATGACTAGTCATTGTTGATGTGGGTTAGCAATAGCATGACAGGCAGCATTTCAGCTCAGTGGAACGCACGGCCCATAAGAAACTGTGCGCACTGTTATCAACGGTAAGCGACTCGTCCTGATGTACTGTAGTTTCGGAGACTGACAATGAGAGCGACTGCCGCGCATGCAGCAACCCAAGCTGCGACATTGAGAAAGCCGGTAATGTATGACCACTGTCTCGTCCAGGCTGGTGGTGAGAAGGTACCCGACCAATGGTACTGTCCTCCAGCCGTAGGGGCTGCACTAGCCATCTCCGCCAAATTTAAGGTAATGAGCACCATGACCACTGCAAAGAAGATGCTGTATGGAGCAGTATCAGCGGCATCCTTGCGTCGACCAATCAAGAGCTGGAACCTACTATCCATAGATGAGCAGCGCAGCTCCCCCTTGGGCCAGACCGATAACCAGCGAAGCGGCGATACTTCCCCATGCACTGGAAGCATATCGTTAGTAACGACGTTTAACTGGCCTTTCACGCCAGCTGCATGAGAGGCGTACTTGGTGATGACAAAGCCGAGCGCGATCATTGTCACGAGGTTCAAGTTCTTCTTCAGCGTATGATCAGCATCGCGATGGATGACGGTGACCTCCTCCCCTTCTCCGATCCGCTCTAGCTGGTTCGCCATGCCATGTGCAGCGTCGAGATGAGCGACGGACTCCTTATCGCTGTGGTCTAGATGGCCCGCCATCCCCTTGCTGTTCTGCTCGGTGCCCGACTCGATGCTGGCTGCAGTGTCTGCCATTTCAGCTTCTGGGTGCTGGGGGAACGATGTGGGAGCGAAGGCAGGAGACAGCTCTCGCGAAGGCAGACACATAGTCTTGATAACGATAGGCCAGGGGATTTGGGACCCTGCCGATATCGCTCTCGGCTGCGCGCTTACCCCTTCGCTTGTGCCGCTTGCGCCGCTTATCCTTCCCACAAGATTGCTTGCCTCGCTGTCCGGCGGCTGGGGACGCTTAATTCCGATTGGGCAATGCTGGCCCCCAAAGCGCAAGCGACGCAAGCGTGGTAGCTGGCTTCTGGCAGAACATTTACGATGGCTGCTGTCCGCTGGCCTTCCGCATCTTCACTCCACAACATAGCTCCTTCCCCACCCAGTCCGTTGCAGACCTACCACCGAACTCTGCTCTGATTGCTTGCACGCTTCAAAGCAGCGCCAGCAGCGTATAATCCAAGAGGCTTTAGGTACTTATCACTGCACAGAAGTCCCTTACGTGCGCCCTGTCAGTCTACTTACAAACGCACACCTCCACCCCCTCCCATCTCGATCCCGTAGTCATGGCGAAATTCTACGATGAAAACACAGATCTCGCCAGAGCGCATTCCGAGTACCATTTTTCGAGAGTCGCCGTGCTGCCAAACGGCATAGCGAAGACTTGCGGTATCTGTGGCTGGGATGATAAAGGAGAACTGGAGGACTCTCAGCCAGAGGAGCAAATCAAGATGGCATTCCAAAATGTCGAAGTGTCTCTGCGAGCCGCGGGACTGAACGGCTGGGAGGATGTGTACGCCGTCAGATCCTACCATACAGACATTCAAACGTCCTTTCCAATCGCCATCCAGATGATGAAGCGCTTTTCTCCAAACCATCGACCTACATGGGCAGCAGTCCAGACCGCATTGGCGCTGCCAGGTTGCATATTCGAGATAGAAGTAGAGGCATACCGAGCATTGTAGCCTAAGGAACAGATCGTAGATGCGAAAGAGGGTCACAAATTCAAATTCTTCATTGCAACAAGAAGAATTGACTGAATGCCATGTTCGCCTAGGCCTGTTCGGCGATTCAGCGGGAATCATATAAATCGCCGCCAATAGTCGATGCTGTCCTGATGCTGCGTGTTGCAACATTGCCTGCTGCTGTCGCCGGGCTATCAACGCTTGCATCTTAAACGTCGCCGACTGCTAGGCAATCCGCCATTTGTACTACCGGGGAGGCCGGTGACAAAATAGCCGACAGCATCCACCAGTAGTATACGCCCTAACGATACACAATGCTCGCACCTATCTCAACTGTCAGATATCTTCACTACTGCCAGCATGCGCCGGATTATTGAGAAAAAGAGAGATCTCGGCCGTGCCGCTCGCTTGTTCAACAGTAAGACGATTACCGAGTTGGGCAAAACGGTTGGCCCATCCTTGCGCCGTAGCTGTGTTGTTAGTCGTAATCATAATCCTCCCAACTGATCAAATCGAATGTACGGTAAATGACGTGTAAGCGCGACCTAGTGAGCAAGTTGGAGGTAGGCACATACCTAGCGTTCTCCATGTGTGTTGAATGAACTCGATTGTTACTGCCTGGCCATGTCCCCACGACCCGACCCCAGGCTGTTCGGTACCAATGACGGCACGCTCAGCTCCAAGCCATTCTACGCATGAAAGCATCCGCATGCCGCAAACTGCCGCGTTTTGGGCGATCAGAAGTCAATCTTCAGTAGGTGTCGTAATGGTGAGAAACCGCTACTTACAATTCTTCGATTGCCTTTAGCTGAGGCGTCATAGAGCGTATTTGCTGCCTCTGAATTTTATTGATGCATTTGATGATATAGTCGCCAGATGCTTCGATGGATGGAACAGCATTGCCATTGCCGCCACAGCTGTAAGGCCCATTGACAATGAAATAATTTGGCATATGCTCAATAGCAATGCTGCAGTAGCTTCGTGGCTCTCTTGCCCATTTTGCATCAAGCTCGAAACCGCCCTTGCCACTGGATCGCAACCTGGGCCTCCATAAGACATCAAAGCTGACAGCATCCACCAGTAAGACAAGCCCTAACGATACACAATGTTCGCACCTATCTCAACTATCAGGTATCTTCACTATTGCCAGCAGGTACCGGATTATTGAGATAGGGAGAGAGATCGGCCGTGCCGCTCGCTTGCTCAACAGTAAGACCATTACCGAGATATGCAAAACGATTGGTCGATCCTTGCCCAGTAGCTGTGTTGTAGTCATAATCATAATCCTCCCATCTGATCAAATGGAATTTACGGTGAATATGAGAGTGTAAGCGCGACCTAGTGAGCAAGCTGGAGGTAGGCACTTACCTAGGGTTCTCCATGTGCTGAATGTACTCGATTATACTGCCTGGCCATGTCCCCACAACGCGACCCGAGGCTGTTCGGTACCAATTACGGCACCCTCCGCTCCAAGCCATTCTACGCATGAAAGCATCCGCATGCCGCGAACTGCCGCGTTTTGGGCGATCAGAAGTCAATCTTCAGTAGGTGTCGTAATGGTGAGAAACCGCTACTTACAATTCTTCGATTGCCTTTAGCTGAGGCGTCATAGAGCGTATTTGCTGCCTCTGAATTTTATTGATGCATTTGATGATATAGTCGCCAGATGCTTCGATGGATGGAACAGCATTGCCATTGCCGCCACAGCTGTAAGGMCCATTGAMAATGAAATAATTTGGCATATGCTCAATAGCAATGCTGCAGTAGCTTCGTGGCTCTCTTGCCCATTTTGCATCAAGCTCGAAACCGCCCTTGCCACTGAAATGGAACCTGGGCTTCCACGAGACATCAAAGCCTGTGGCGCAGACGATGGCATCCACAGTGCGGGTCTTGCCATCTACAGTGCGTATGCCATCAAGGGTTATGCCGTCGATTCTTGATTACCAAGCTGTTAGCGGACGGAAGGCACCACACGAAGTGAAAGACTAACGTACTCATCTTTGATGACATGCACATTGTCCTCGGCGAGTGCTTCAAGAAAACCAATCGCGGGTGAGGGCCGACGACACCCAAAATCCCTGTTAAGGAAATAATTCTGGCTGTTAGCATCGTAGAAAGAAAGCATGCATCCATGTGCATACCATGTTGGCGCAAGCGCTTCGAAAAGCTCTGGCTTAGCCGCTAGCGCTTTTTTCATATTGGCAAGAGCCGCGTTGCGAGCAAGTGTGTTGAGCTCGGTTCCCGCATGACTTGCTAAAAAGACCTGTAGAAGGCTTGTTCAGCATATCATCTTGTGCACGGGTGTACCAATACTCACCATGTTTGTTTCGCCTTCCAAGGTCTTACGGTATCGAAGAAAGTAGTCTGGATCCGTGACGAACTTCTGAATGTCCGCGCTACTGTACTTGCGATCTCCAGCATAACTACAGGGATCTTGAATTAAATAAGCAAGACAAAACAAATTGACAGTACTCACTCCCGGCAGTGTTCTTGCTCCATAAAGGCACTGGCCAGAGGTTCCGGGATGTAAGTTCTGCTTCGAATATAGGCATCGAGATGAAGCACGTCGGGCTGAATGCTGGGTACCACCTGTAAAGCCGAGCTACCAGAGCCAATTACCGCTACTTTCTTATTGCGATAGTCGTAAGCTTCATCCCATCGAGCGGTATGCAGCAGCTTTCCCTGGAAGTTCTCCAGCCCAGGAATGTCTGGCCACTTCCACGAGTTTAGGAATCCTCCCCTAACAGCATGTATGATACACGTCTGATCAACGGATTGACTTGCTTTGAGGCTTGTAAGTACCTTACTCACGCATTTACGAGAATTTCGACTGAATGTTGGACATGGGTGCCATTGTTATTTATAATGAGATCCCAGAGTGCTGTCTCCTCATTCCAGACTGCCGATACAACCTGGTGGTCGAAGCGCATGAACTGTCGAGCTTTGAATTCATCGGCGCACTCTCGCATGTACGCTAGGATCTCTTTACCCGGTGCGTAATGCTGCAGGGCCACATGTAAGCTTCCTTACAGCCGCCTCAATGGCACTAGCCAGCTTGAACATGGCAGCATACCGAGGACCAGTCTGCCTTTGGCTTGAATGTATAGCAGTATGTATGCGCAGGCACATCGCAGGCGACTCCGGGACTGCTTCAGAACATCAGCTAATCTGGTGATCGCGGGTGTAGGCGTGTTGACACACTATGAATTCTCCAGCCAAGTCCCGCTAATTGTAGCAAGGTATACAAATTGATCAGCCTTACAGATTTTGTGTCATGAGATTGCGCGAATTAAAGAACGCACCCGAGGTCGGGATTCTATATCATCAAAACGTGCCGACGTCAGCGTGCGATGACAGGGACCAAAGACATGTCCACATGCCTTTTCGAAAATAGTCAACTCGACATTTTCGCATCTCTGCTGGAGTCTAAGAGCCAGGTATATTCCTGAAAATCCGGCACCGATACAAGCTACTCGAATGCGGCGCCGCTGCGGATGTTCACATAAGGCTCCGTTAGAATTCGCATCGACATTTAGTCTGTAGGTATGTCCGCTCACAGCTTCGTACGGCTGCTCTAGGACGGCGTAATTGGCCGATGCATGACCATTAATAGCATTGGCACCAACCATTTTCGGTATGACTGTGTGTGAGGTCGGCAAATATGTCAAGGTGAGAGCTTGCTGTTAAGGCTGACGAAGAGTCCTGGCTGATGCCAAAAGTTGTTGTCCAGATTCCTGGAGAGCGAGAAAAGGCCTCCGCTTTAACGAGCAACTGGCTCGCAGCCGCTTGGCTAGCGATCGCTCGACTATACCCCTTAATCCTAAGCGGCGTAAATGACTTAAGCGAGTCCAGGCTGCCTCTGCCGAAGATAGCCAAGCGTATTGACTGAAGTAAGCGAAAGTACCACCACTATCGCCATCTGCAACGGGTAGGTGCATTCGTGACGATCAACAACGGCACAGACGAGCAGTAACAGCAATGAAAGCATCAGCATACGCATGGCTGCATAAGCGCACATAAGCACCCATTCATCTAACTTTTGTGGCAGGGAGGAGCTGGTGTGATATGAGATTAGCTAGTGACGCTTGCCGAGTTGACGCTATCCAAGAATGCGTACACTGCCGTCTCACTGCGGACGCCCGCCCGCTTCTTGCCGATACCGGTATCGGTATTTCGCTATCTACGCTGTTGCTCTAGAAACCGTTCGCTTGCGGAGAACGGCAAAGGAATGCAAGCATATAACACACCAGCCGAGCGAGCAAGTAGCTACAGTGGTACAGCACTAAGTTCTACAAAGCGCGCTTTCCCTCGTTGGTTGTCAAACACGCAATCTAGCTCTACGACCGGCACTATACCGCACGTGTAGTACGCCGGATAACATGCCGATCAACCGGTGTCCTTCGAGCCGGTAAATCCTTCATGCATCGATTTTCACTTCAGCTTGCCTACCGAGCGGCATGTCGCTTAGTTCGCTTGGTACCAGAGGAGCATCTGACTGGACAAGATTATTACTGAACGCTCTAACGGATGTGCCACCACAGCTGCAGTGCGAAGACAAGCTCCGGCAGTTCGATTAGCCATTTGAACTGCTTTTCCACAATTGCCAGTTGATTAGGGCGCTCCACCCTGTTCCTCCTCTGACTTGACACCTTCCTTTGCCTTTGTCTCCTGACTGATACCGTCAATCCTGCCTTGCTGCTACCGGCACAGCCCATAAGCAAGGCGATCCTCTCGGCTTATCCGGCACCGCACTTCTACTCCTCCCGCAGTACTACAGCTGCTTGGATACTCTTTGGCCAGCTTTCTCCGCTCAGCGCCTTTACACGAACAAGCATTCAAATTTCGAATAGCATCTGCTACGATATAGAATATAGATCATTCAAGATGGTTCAGACAAACGGAATCACAGAAACCAAGTCTTCCTTCCTTGCTATGGAGACTGTACCATGCATGCTCGACAACAAGGCATGGGAAGGTCTGCAGAACACCTATGATCTCAAAGATCCTCATTCACCAGAGGGAAAGATCCTCGTAGGTGTTTCATCTTACATCCGTCTCTGCACTTTGAAAGCAAGCAGCTTCCTCTGTATTGCATGACCGGCCGGCCAGACATGCAGCGAAGTCCCCGCATCCTCGGACATACTATATCAAGGGTGGCAGGAACTTCAGAATATAAGCTGACAATTGTGTAATGGTCCTCACATACTGCGCTGTCCTTTCGAACGCGCGTGAACAATCATCTAATCGCAACGATAGTACAAAGTCAACTGCGTCTCACCATCAGAAGCCATCAAAGCAGTAGAAAGTGCCAATAAAGCATTCAAGACATGGAAGAAATACTCTGCTTTCGGCAGAAGGGCTATCTTCTTGAAAGCACTTCACTTGCTCGAACAGAGAAAGGAGGAGTACGTCAAGATTGTGACGGAGGAAACTACTGGAAATCAACTTTGGGGGTGAGTTTTGCGGAACATGTTCCGACTAGCCCTGCTAGCTGCGAAAGGAGGTGCGAACGTGAACATTATGCTAACAGTTGGATCTACATGACTACGCAGTGCCGTCGACTGGCAACTCGGATGGAACGTCATTTCCGAGACAGCCGCGCTCGCTACTTCTCTTCATGGATCTATTGTTCCCGCTGAAGATGGACAGCGTGCCTATGTCGAGCGGGTTCCTTTCGGTGTCGTTCTCGGCATTTCGCGTGAGTACACTATACGTTCACGATTTCACTAATGATGCGCAAAGGTTGATGTTGCCTTTCCACCTGAATTTTTTGACTGCAGCCTGGAACGCACCATTTGTTCTTGGTGTCCGAGCCTTCTGCAATGCCATCATGGCAGGAAACACCGTAGTCTTCAAGACATCGGAATTCAGTCCCAAAGTCCACGCTTTTGCAGCTCAGCTCTTCGCAGATGCAGGACTTCCAGAAGGTGTTTTAAACTTGATTCACGTCGCTCCTCAAGATGCTCCTGAGGTTATCGAAGTGATTATCGCTCATCCAGCTGTCAGGAAGATCAACTTCACGGGTTCAACTGTTACTGGAAGCAAGATCGCTCAAGTAGCCGCTAAACATGTTAAACCCTGCGTCATGGAACTTGGTGGAAAGGCCCCAGTCATCGTTATGAAGGACGCCAATTTAAAAGCGGCAGCTAATGCTGCGGTGTTCGGCGGTTTGACCCACTCTGGTCAAATTTGCATGGCGTAAGTCTCCTTCTATCTTGATGACACTGCACATTTGCGAGCGGAGTCTTCCGCAATACCTGTCATCGAATGCTGACAAGCTTGCGTTTCCTTTGGTTCTCCCCGCCCGTTCACAAATCAAACAGGTCCGACGGCTTGTTCGTGCACGAGGATGTTGCCGACGCATTCATCAAGACACTCTCTGGCCTCCTCAATGACCGCAAAGCCTCCGCAAATCCAGAAGGTTTCACCGACTGGCGTGGTCTCTACAGCAAGGTTTCCGCCGACCGTGTCAGTAGTCTCATCAGCGACGCCATCGACAAAGGAGCCAAAGTCGTCATTGGCCGACAGCAGACAGATTACAACGTCGTCCAGCCAATTGTCTTGGAGCATGTCACACCCGAAATGAGGATCTACTCTGAGGAAATCTTCGGACCCGCTTTCACGCTCGAACGATTCAAGACGAATCAAGAAGCGATCGAGAAGGCTAATAGGACAGAATACGGTCTGGCTGCGTCCATCTATGGCGCTAATGAAGCAGAATGCTATGCTATCGCTAGCGAAATCGAGTCCGGTCAGGTCCATATCAACGGAGCTACTGTACAGTGAGTATAGTAGCCTAGATTGGCTGGGCTACAGCCAACTTCAGTCAAACTGACTATACTTTCTGGGCGATGTTTCACAGCGATACCCAAGTCGTGCCTCATGGTGGTTTCAAGAAGAGTAAGCTCATGATTTTATGGACTAGGAGACATAGTAGAAATTGACGCTCTTGTCTCACCAACTAGGTGGCTATGGGCGCTTTAACGGTATTGAGGGATTGCGCGAATTCAGCCAAACCAAAACAATCACCATTAACCCGGTACATGACCAGTACCCAATGTAGATTATCGGCGTTCAGCATATCTTGGTGCGACTTGTCAGGGTTCGAGACTTTCGAACGTATATGTGTGTGGTAATCAATTCTAAAAGGATCACTAGGCAACACGACAAAGAGCGATCGCATTGAATGAGACGAGCTGTCTGCGTTGGGTATCAGAGGGACGATTACGAAGTATAGCTAGAGCAAACTGGTACTGAGCTAATCGAGCAGGGTATCTGTATACGAGGAAGGCACCTCGTATCAGACAATGACAGGTCTTCTAAGATGATGAATCTGGAAATTGAAGTGGAGCAGGATTGCTTTAGATCGGTAGATTCAACGACTTCGCTGAACTTACAATAATGATCATCATCCATTCATGAGATTCTGGTAGTCATCGGCAATATTGGCCAGCAGATTGGGGCCAAGAACACCGTCAAATCGCTTGATAAGCCTTTCTGACTTTCGCTTTTCTTGATTCCCCCCGCATGTTAGATAATAATATGTAGAAGGGGTCAGACATAAGCCGCGAATTGAGAAGGCGGTTAAAAAATGGATAGTTGTTTCAATAGCGACGGAAGTCGAGATAACGCTTAGTCGCTTAGTACGCGAGCCTCGCCTTGGGGAGGATTATCAGGCAATGTTAACCTTTCCTGAAAACATGTGGAAATACCGAGAGATCGGTACGATAGGGTACGGTAGGTTGGATGCGATACCATGGCCCGCCGAGAGAAGCTCGTCTCGTCCTTACAGCCAGCCAACTTTGCAGATTTTCGCTTCACTCGGCTCCACGTGGACTTCAGCCTAACGCGATTTAACCATGACTCCCTTGTCGCACCCATGCAAATTGCTCGTGTAGACCGGTAGATACCGCGAAGCGGGCCGACATGCTACTAACCACTCGTGATGCAATCTACAGTGTGAAGTGCATGTGACGGCGCAGGTGAGAAGGCAAGAGAAAGACCGTGATTGGCAGGCCTGCACCCCGAGACATTTTCCCTGGTTTGCCACATCAAAGCTCCACTGTCAGGACTGCTAATTCTCACAGTACTGCTTTTTGCCTGGCTCGCTAAGATGCGCAACAGGGCGAATACATCTAGGCCAACGCGGCTGAAAAAGTGCAGAATATTGCAAATTGCAATCTCTACACGCTATTGACCAAGTGGTAACACGACTGCTCGGATGCCATCAATAGCAGTCCTTTGATGATCCTCCATTTCCTGAGGAGACCGGCATCAGTCAGAGCAAGAATATGGTAAATGCCACAGACCTACGCTGCCGTACATCTTCTGGAAGATGTCTGCATATGGATCGTCGAGAATATGAACACCAGCCAGACGTTGTATAACAGCATGGACGCATACTGGGACGTAGACGGGACTATACCCGCCTTCCTGAGAGAATACCATCTTGCCTTCGCACAGCTCATCTGCAACAGCTAACAGCTTGTCCGTGATGGCTTCGAAGCCCGGCACGGTAACACAGGACCTGGCTAGCGGATCCATTGTGTTTGGATCTAGCCCTAAACAGACCACTTGTAAGTAATAATACTGAAATTGTGTTATAGATACAGGTACTCCGTACCTGAAGCTACGAGAATCAACTCGGGCTTGTATTCTCGGAGTGCAGGTATCACAATCGAGTCAAAAAGATAATTGTACGCCCCATTCCCGCATCCTAGCGGAAGAGACACGTTGACGCTGTGATCAGAGGTATTAGCATAACCTTTCCCTCTAGGAGTAGGTGTACGCACTTATATCCGAGACCTGATCCCTCGCCTCGATCTTCTACGTAGCCTCGATTGGTCGGATAGCATAAATGCTGATGTACAGATATGGTGAGTACATCTTTGCGTTGATAGAAGATCCTTTCGGCTCCGTTGCCATGGTGAACGTCGATATCTACTATCGCAATGCGCTTGAGTTTGAAATTATCAATGGCCCACTGCGCGGCTATCGCAACGTTATTGAACACTTTTCCATAAGAACAAGGATGTAAGCATACGGGCATTTCTTCAACTAGCGAGGAGGTAACGAACTGCACATGCCATTTCCCCAATCTAATCAACAGTCAGCTGAGTCATCGGCACGGGATTAAGCCCAATTTACCTGGCTCAGCATGGTGACCTGGACTATGGACTAGTGCATATCCGTTTTTGATGTGACCTTCCAAGACTGCTTTGACCATCTGAATGGTAGTACCAGCAGCAAGCGCTCCGATTTCGTACCCACCAGCTCCGAACTGAAAGGAGTGTCTCAGTATGTTTGCCGCTGTATATCAGGGACACGCATGTTTACCTTGCCCCAGTGATCTCCTATATGGCCCCCTTCGTGATCGCTTTGTTCTTTCATCCAGTTGTGGTGCCGTTCGGTATGTACCCTCATAATTTCTTCAGGAGTTGCCTTGACGCAGTCGACGCGGTGAAGATGTTTGAGCAGCCCAGAAACCTCAATCAACTCTGCAGCTCGTCTTTTGGTGTCCTGTCATGGCGTATAAATATCTCAGAACATCACAGTGGACAACTGGCCAATATGTCCCCTTTGGGGAGCTTTGTGGTATGCTCACAGGGTGGCAGATGTGATGTGTTATGGGTTGTACCCCAGTCTAGACAAGGAATTGGCATCGAAGATCAGTTGGAAATCATTGCACTGATCTGGCTGAGCCTGCACTGCAACCGACCTTGACGTTGCTGGCAATTATTGGACCACTGCCCGGGTCCTGCCAACCGAACATGGCATGCCAGGCGTAACCTGTTTTATGCTGAGCGTCTGAAACCATACTGTCAAAGGTGTGTAGGCAGTCGAGCAGATATGCTCCGTCGGTTGTTCTGAGCTGAAGACGTGTATGTGAGGCGTCTAATACTCCGAAACAGTCGAAGCCCGGATGAGAATACAGAGAGAGGACCCTCTTGCGTACCCGTCTGGTCAAATCTTTGATCTTCCGATACGCGTAGCCTGTGACGGCTAGGTAACGGAACTCTCGTTTAGCAGGGAAATGATTCGGCCGGTTGCAAGCGAGCGAAGCGCGATATTAGAACGACGCCAGAGGTCAGGCCTATGCGCTACATGATTTGTAGGATCCGATACACATGACTGCACCACCATGAGTATGAGATGCATACCCATATCGTGAACAATATGGGTGTATTACCTGCTGGCCATGTGGGAGTGGCTGCCTGAATAGTAAACTGCATGCAGGGCAAAGAGCATGGTCATGAACAAGCTGTGGTAGACTGCTTAATAATACCATTGTTCTGATTGCGCATTGCGAGCATACAACACAGATTGAATTTGATCGATATCATCAGAGCCGCATGTGCATCATAACTATTCGTGCATAAACAGGATGCCGTAACAGTAAGGTAATGCTTGAGAAGCTGCGACACGAACGCACATGTCCACTATAAATGGCACTGTGACGTGACCATAAAGCGCGTCTGGCTGGCGAGTTGTCAGATAGTGCTTCCTGCCATGGAAATGCCAGGTTAGGTTTGGTAAGAGCCAAGCAAGAGGGCAACCATGACGGGTGCAGCATAGTCCGAGGCTTGCAATGATAGTGGTCAGTTATTATTCGAGACATCGGAGTCTCGTTACTTACTCATGTTCCCAGCATCCGTTGGCAAGGTAACAGGGAAAAAACGAGAATTGGGACGAAGAACTCGTGAACGGCAGAAATGAACTGTATACTGGCATGAGGCGGTTCGGATAAATAGCAGCGACCACGGAGCATGAGCAGGACAGTTACCTAGATATACTAACCTAAAGACGGCGCTGATTGAACATCCTGCCGGCCGGCCCAATGTCGAGTCCTGCTGCATCCAGGAGACTAGCAAAACCAAGAGGGCTTCTCTAGTAGCTCGCCACGGAGACCAACTGTACGTAGCCTGAAACTCAAATTCGTTCAGACTCCTCATATCTTGCCCGCTTGGCTGGACGGGAAATTGGACAGATGACGGGCACTTCCACCGGGGAACTCGAGTGGAGATTACCTCCAGTCTATTGTGGCAAATACTACTGACTGGAGGTCGAATTGCCGGCCGTGTCCAAGTAGTCTGATTTGCTCTCTGGAATCGTCCTATCATTCAGGACCCAAGCACCCCCAACGCAAGTAACAACTGGTGCTTATGAGTAGTTGTAAAGTACTACTAAGTGATGAAGACGAACTCAATATAATACTTCTCAGTGAATACATGGTCAATCCAGACGACGAAAACACCCCTGAACAATCCTGAAGTCAACATCAACCAAAACTTTGATCAATGCCTTGGACAGTCCCTGCTTTCAGCCAATTTGCGTCCAGCCTGCACTCCTTAACTCTAGTCCTTAGTCCTTAATCCTTAGTTCTTAGTCCTTAGTCCTTAGTCCTTAGTCCTTAGTCTTTAGTTCTTAGTCCTTAGTACTTAGTCCTTAGTCCTAACTCCTCAGTCCTTAGTTCTAGTGCTTAATCTTTCTGCTGAAGACATTTTCTTCACGCCATCGGGATTCGTTGTACGTCCACAGCTTGCAGAGCAACACGACTGGCTGACTTTCCATGATTCGCAGCTTTGACTGATGTAGTTACTCACTTGAAGTTGGCTCTGACGACATGCTGATCTCTTCGAGGCTGGCTCACGCCTCGAAACTCGAAATACTGGACGTCGTTAGTACACACACCACCGGGCTTCCTTCTTGCATTGCCAACATTATTACCGCATCTTCACCTAACGATCAAGTCTTACATATTGCTGGCCCGGAATGAGCGTGGGAGTGTAGCGAGTATTTCCTAGTCGATGGAAGGTGAACCCCAAGGTGGAGATAGAATTCGATACTCGAATGATGAAGCGAGGACTTGTGCCCAACAGGCTCTGAGACTAGACGAGTCTCTCTGGCTTCATCTCTTTCCCGTCTAAATCACGCCTGGCACCGCTCCCGCTATAGTATACCGCATAGCAAGGGACAGTCTCTACTATTATTACGAGAGAGGAGGATGATCGGCCTCATGTCCTCACCAGCGAAGAGACCAAGTCCGATGGATACAGCCTATGCATTTGCTGAATACATATGTGTGCGTGTGTACGTGGATGTATCGATGGCCATCGAGATGTAGGCACCGAAAGATGACGAATATAGCCACCCTGCGTTACCTGTTCTCGGTCTGGGTAGCGTTCGAGAACACCATGTTGTCCTAAGCGCCGGTTACCTCGCTATGCTGGGCCAGGGAAAAGCGCAGTTGAGGAAGCGTCGACGGTAAGATATGTCCAATCCCACATGGAGATAGTATGGTTGAGAGACGTAACGACGTTGTCCTCACCTGAAAAGTAATGCTCACCTAAATAAGTACAAGTAATGTTACTGGTGCGTACGCTGAGCGCATCTATAGCGATGCGAATGACAGTCAGACGGCTTCCATCGACGTGTTGGCGCACCTGTCGGGGTGATGAGGTCGAATTTCTGCCGGCATGTTTACAAGTGCGGGAAGCTAGGCTGAAACAGTAACACTGTGGATTTGCAGCAGAATGGCCATCGCTCGCTTGTCGTCCTAGGAAGAATCAAATGAACATTTACAAGTCTGAGATTTCAGTCCTCAAAAAGCGTTTGCAAGCCAGTGGGTGCCAATAAGAGTGATAAGCTTTGCAGCTAAAGTCTCCATAATGCGACGACGACACACTTCCAAATTGATCACTATGCAAGATATTAAGAAGTCAAGGTTGTCGTGGCTGCGGTCCAGCAAAGAGCATGCCTAGCGTGTAGTGGCGGTGCGCTACGTGTTGTCTCCTTGACGGTAATCTAACTCTCTCGGCGTCCATCCTACTGTTTGCGGATCGCGGCATTTCCTTCGAGACTAATCGCGAATCCAGAAAGCTCTCGCTGGTTCGCGCATAGTCATGGCTGCTTCAGTGGCGTAGTGGCGTGGTTGAGTAGCTGGCAAAAGCTGAAAGGCTTCCCGGCAGTCCAGACGAGAGCTAAATGGCGCCTGGGAAGGCGCCGTCTGAGATAGCAGCTATGAAGCCTGGGGAGGTATTACCCAAGCTACTTTAAGCACTCGGAGGCACCGTCTAGCAATTCACGGCGCCTCGGCCAAGCGTCGCTCATGAGGACCGGTGGCGCTTCATGCAGGACAACGACTCGTGAACGATAGACGCAGATATTTCAGCTGCAGTCGTATTATACTATACCCTGTGTCCGATAGTAGTCTCGCAGCTTGTTCTCTAGCCTCGTATACATCATGAGTTCAGCTGTCATGTAGTGCCAGCTAAGCATGTATACCCACAGGATGCGGCAGCTATGGCCGAAGTATTGGAGACAGCAGCTAAGCTTGGGTTCAGTCAAGCCGAAGTGAATTACTGGCAGAAATCGTTGCCGGTCTTGATCCTCCCGCACGGCATGCCAGCGAGGCACACTGAAGCTTGCAACGACGAGCGCCGAGACGATGCTGAACGGCGGGGGGAGATGTTGCCTGGAAGGCTGAAGCGAACCTCGCAGATGTAAAGCTGAAGGGATTAGTGGTTCCCTGAAAGGAAAGGAAGACGCTGCCAGTGTGGTCCCTTTAGATTGTGGCAGAATAGCTGCGATGGAAATCACGATCGCAGAATGGCCCCATCCAGTTTAGGGCGTATGACCTGAAGAAAGCACAGATGGGCTTTCGAATTACCACACCCAGAGTGATCTACTCAGTATAGAACACCCACAACATCGTCCGTCATAGCATAGTCGAGACTCGAAGCATTGCACAGCCGGAAGGGCAGCATGCCGAGTCCACGGACAGCTGCACAAGGCGCGGAGCGAAGCACCGGCGCGACTCAAGGTGGCGCGAATGTAGAGCACAGTGGAGACACACATCTCTGGGGGGATGGAGGCACTACGAACGCAAGCAATCTCGCCCAAGCTGCAGCTGCAGCTGCCGACTCCAGCGGCTCTGATAACACCGAAGATCCTGCGGACGGTGAGAGGCTAGGCAATAGAGGCAGAAAGCGGCCAAGGTCACAGAAGTTCAAGCGTTCGAAGAATGGATGTTTAAGCTGCCGGTAAGTAGATGCCGCTAGTTTTACTGCAACAGCCGGGCTTCCTGTGTTTACCTTCTGCCCGTTCCTGAACAGCCGGAAACGTGTGAAATGCGACGAAATGCAGCCTGTCTGTTCTCGCTGCGAGGGACATCCAGAACTATGCATTTATCCCCCAGTCCAATACCCAGACCCAGCAAGCTTGGTGGCCAAATACGCGAGCTACCTTCCTCAATTATATAATATCCCCTACGGCATGACTGCAGGACTTGGCTCAACGTCAGCACACCCGCCAGAAGACATCGCTGGGAATTCCACCGAGGACGCTGTGTCAAACAGCAAAGCTGTCTCAGATGGTCTTGTTCCTAACACCTACAGCGTCTTGCAGAATCAAGGCCATAGGGATATACACTGGCGAGGGTCCAACGTCCCGGTTCCAGGGCCGTCAACGGCCAGTTTTTCCGGCTACCCCGATAGTGCTATATCTCGAGCATCTACTATCCAGACGAACACAGTCCCCTATGCAGGCCCATATCATCCGGAACGCAGTGCAAATCCGAACAACACACAATCGCTGCATAGATATCGGTCCCCTCCCTCCGCCATAGTTGCGAGTCAGCAAGAGCAGACCGCGGAATACATGGCGAATCATGCTGGAACTGGACAACCCTTGAATCCAGAGACACCGTTGGAAGAAGCGAACGACCTCTTGGAACAGCAAGGGTTGCCCTCTCTCGCTGACCTTGATCAGCTTTTTGCTGATTATCCCAGCCTTTTGCAAGATTCTTGGCAACATGACGGGCACGACAGTAGATCGAATCACCCAAATGTTTGGGGTATAGCGGCTGACCCATGCGTTCTCTATTAGCCAGTATGAACGTCCAGCAAGTACAGCAAGGGGCATCGTCGGGATCTACGTTTGTGGATATGCTTGCTCATTACGATAGCTACCATCATAGCTACAGCTCGACAACAACTGCCGATCCCAAGGAGACAGCTTCTCCTGCCCCTCAAGACTCGCGCCCTTGCGATCGTTCCATCCCAGCTTGGGCAGTGCCTGCCAACGCCTTAGAATCGGTAGAGAACCTGCTGAGCTCAGACGAAGTTGAACTGATGCGATATTGTATGTTAATACTGCAATACAAGGTTATCGGGCGGACTGTATCTTCTGGTACCGGTCTGAACTTTTTCTGCTCGTCAGGGTACACAACAGTAGTTCCATGCTCGAATCCAATAGACCATCCTAACAATCCTCATAGTGGGTTGCAGTTGAATCCCTCAAACTGTCATGCCGTACTAATGCAATGTCAACAGGGACACTCGTTGCAAGGTACGGGCATATATATCCTCCCATGCGTGACGCTGTCATGGCTGTTCCTTCTCTGCATCGCAACCCCGCGTCTACATCAGGTCGCATTCAAGGCACAAGGTACTTCGAACGCAGTGTGAAGGGCCTGCTAGAGGGGGGCAGCGATATCATGAAGCTTGCAACACTGGGTTTCCTCGATATCTGGTACGCAATGGATACGGGCGTTACGCAACCTGAGCAGTTTGCCGAAGAGGGTCAGCGGATTCTCAGTCGTGTACTTGACCAATTCCGACCTGACTACTTGAAGGTCGATCAAGAGCTTCGAAGCATAACAAGGAGGCATCTTTCATTCGAGGTAATGGCAAATCTTACCAGGCAGCCTGGGCACCCGAGACTTTTGCCGTTTGGCGACTATCCGATTTCAAGAATGCTCGATATCGTGGACGTATGGGATAAGGAGGATGGAAGGATTGCTGGACTTTCTGCTATTCATCCTGAATACACGTTTGCAGAACTATCAGGGCTTCCTACAGTCCTCTGTCGCATATTTCATTTCTCGCATATTTCATGAAATGAACCAACTCCTCCATGAGATGGCAAGTCTGCGAATGGCCGAAAAGTCCAGTACTGTACTTTATACTTCATCGACCTTACCTTTAAAGTTGAAGCAGAAAATTCGCGATTTGGTAAGACCGAAACGTCTCGCCAGGGACAGAACCGAGCAACGCTGATCGCGAAACATCATCCCAAACAGGAATCTTGGATTCGATTTGTTCAACCAAACCGGGTCTTACTTCCGAGCTGTGTTGCTGCAGATGCCTCTACGCACCGCGAGCGGGCAGCACGAATGTTTGACGTGTATAGGCAAGGATGTCATCTTTACTCGATGGTTGAATTGCGCAACATGGATGGCAGCGACCCCCTCGTGCAGGAAACAGTCAATCAACTGTCAGATTGTCTCGAAGGTGTTCCACTGTGTGAGTAGCTTGCTTGAATACGCGACCATAGTCTGATTTATCAAGTCTTCTAGACTCTCCACACAATTATCCCGCACTGTTCGTCATCTTTATGGCCGGTTGCCTAGCCCTGAATCTGAGCGTCCGTGACAAGCTTCGCACTCGACTACAAGGAGTGACGACTGCCAATGCTACTGTTGGTGCGCCTATATCCGACTCGTGTGCACTGGCTGACCCTCTTCTTTAGGTGCTGTTAGATGTGCAACAGGAGGTGTGGCAACAGAATGAGGAACGGTTACCAGGAGCTCCAATGGTAGGCTGGCGTAGCATTGTCGACCAGCGCGGATGGACTCTGTGGGCCGTGTGAGAGACCACGCGCCTGCAAGCGACCCCCGTCCGCATACAACAATCTTTGCAATGACGAGATTATAAGCCTACTATAAACTTCAAATCGGAAATACGATGAACGCTGCTTGAATTTCTAGTTAGCCAGACGTACTCCAGCAATCTGCGGCGTGTCATGATCCTCTTCAAAATTTCTTGACCAGTTTCTGCGATATTCTGTGGTAAAAGTTATCCGTCACGATGTGCAAAGCGGACATGCATTGACTCTTGTTGAGGAAGGCGTTGAGGAAGGCCAGACTTCGCCAACACCTCGGCGGATTCCACTTCATACGACGAGGTACATCGACAAGCCGATCGACTTCGGAGGGTCGTCGAGTTCAATGATGGAAGCCTTTACGCTTTTCGATCTTCACCTACTTGAGCAATCTGGAACGTCATAGCCTCTGGACCGTAAGCCTTTGAACCACAGTCGAGAGAATCAGCCAGGTCTCCTTCTTCAACGATTCTGGGACCTCAAAGGACTCTCACAGTTCTGAGCTTAACTCTCGCTTGGCACTGGTAATGACCTTGGTAATGGTGTAGCGATCTTCGCCAGCTGGAACTCTGCCGAATGAAGTATACGTGAGTTAGGGGCTGTGATTAGCGGAGTTGCCAGGGGCACCCGTCGGTGATATGGATAATCAAGACAGGCATTTACAACCTGCCTGCTTGATCAGGCCCAGGACCACAAGTCGTAGGGTCTTCCGATCCAGCGACATTCCTAGAGAAGTCTGGTAAGGCCGCGTTGTCAGCATTTATAGCTCGTGAAATTAGCTGCCACACACAGCTTACTAATCCGGAGGAGCGAACCTGTGAAGGAGGGCGGACACCAAGGTTTCATCGGTTATGTGATCACCATTTACTTTGGAGTTCATGAATCGGATGGGGATTCCATCGTGGTCGAAAGGCGAGCAGGCACATGCAACTCTGCTCAAAAGCAGCTCCACGTCATCGATATACTCTTCACCTGGTGTAGATTCAATACATAACGCCTACCGAACAGAGGTGCCGCAGACTACTGGAATGAAACTGGCCCTGGTCAAATGCCATGGGTCCCGAATCACGAGATAGAGGATTGTGCGAACAAAGAGCGGCTGACCAGATCAGACCCTTTGTTATGAAGCATCTGCGGCGGGGKAAAACTGTTATTAGACACTAGTCGAGGTATTGCTGACTGCAGCCTTAACATAGTCTCAATGTGATCGCAATTCTCTTAAGGACACCAGACTGAGCAATCTTCTGGGCGAGCGGCTATAGACATCCAAGTGGCTTAGAAGGCCTGCATGCTCCGCTCTTGGACACACTGTTGCAGCACACTCATAATATAGCGAGTCTTGGTGGTCCCACCCAATCCACCAGTCTGTGGACTTGGCGGATTGACCACAATGACCAGACTTGGGTGCTCCGGGCGGTGTGACCGTATTGCTGTTGCTGACCGCCATACTGATTGCTGTGGATTTACCATATTGCTGCTGCTGCTGTGCTGTGGCTGCTGCTGGCCGTACTGTCCTTGTGAAGACCCCTGGTAGCGCGTAGTAAGATTGTCCAGGTGGTGGACGGGGTTGTGTAGCGTGCTCGCCAGTGGCCTGACCGCAGGGTGATCCAGGTGGCGGACCAGAAGGCTGACCTGACCGTAAGATGGAGTCAGAGGAGCGTTCAACAGGCTGGTGCCAGACTCTCAACCACTCACCTGTTGTTGCGGTCCGGAATAGCTGCTGCCAATCTGCGGTCTTGCACCGTGGGACTGGCCGGCCGGCTGCTGCTGCTGCTGATGAAAGGGATACGGAGATGTGCCGGTTAGGTGGTAGACTGCGCTTTAGAGCCCTAGACGAGTGGCATGCCCGGCAGCTGGTGTAATTTGCTGAAAGCCAGGAGCCCAGATTCACAAGGCGTTGTTCGGGATTGATGGATGCCATTTGGGGGATGCCATTCAGTTGTTCAGTAGTGGGCATTTCAAGCTGTATTCTGCCGACTAAATCTCCCATTAAATGACTACGACGACCAACACATCCACCTCCAAATCGAACTCCAGCATTTCCAGACTGCCCCGCCTTCTGGCAGTCGGAGCGCGAAAAAATCGGAAACGGACCTATGATTGCTCGCTCTGCATGCTACTGTTCAGCGTGAGGCGGAATGTCAAGTTTCCGATCCAAAAGGAATACAGGGCAGAACTCGATGTATGGGATATTTCCGTCGTTGCTGAATATAGCGATGAGATCTTTGAGTATATGTATGGAAGAGCTTGAGGTGACCCAAGGCCTGTTTTCTAAACCTGACCTACACGAGGCTGACCCATTTCTCCTCTGTTCCGATATCAGATCGCAACAATGGCAACGCAAATTATATGGATCTGCAACCGAGATCGAGTGGCTGCGGGCGCAACACTCATTGATTCGCTACTGCAAGTCCACATGCTATACCATATGCTCCCTGAGACGTTAGGGATCACAACCAATACCGTCGACCGGTTCCTGGCGAGCAGACTTGGCTCGCTTGTCAAGGTTTAACTTGTTGGAATAACAACCATGTTTGTTGCTGCGAAATATGAAGAGAATATGGCTCCTTCAGTGGGTGAGTTTGTCTATATGACCGAAAATAGTTATTCGAGAGAGGAGATCCTGAAAAGAGAATGAATATTGCTGCAGGTAAGTCCCCATCACATCTTTACTTCTCTGCCTGTCCATTCCGACAATGGTCCGGTTGCTGTTTCCTTGTTTAGTGCCTGCACTTTCAAGTAGATAACCCTTCTCTTCTTTGTTGAGGAAGGCCTCCAAGGTTGCTCCTGCAGCTACTTCTTCAGATGCCACTGGTGGGAAGCATGGAATTGCAGATACGCTAAGGAAACAGTATGCTAGTCCATGACTCACATTGTTGACTGGTTGATGTCGGATCTCACATGTAAATCGATGCAGCGAAAGAGTTGGCCTTCTTCGGGCGTTGCGACGTGTTCCATTTCAATGCGGGGCTGGCATGTCGGCCTTCATGGCTTCTACTTCCGCTGCATCAGGATTATAGGTTCGCGAGAAAGTTGTCGAGCCAGGCATTGACATGAAGTAACTAGATCGGCCATATCGACCTTTCAGTGGGGTTCATGTTACTCCTGCAACTCACGCGTAAGCGGTAGCACTTGTATTGAATAATGCGTATACAGCTTCAGCTCTGCTATAAAGAGATTGTTGTTCTCGAGAGTCACTCACTGAGATGTACCACCACCTCCACGACAGGAGCGGCTCTCCTCTGGCATCTATGTTTTGAGTTCCGCTCTCCAGGAAGCTGTCTCTTACACCGAAGGTACTGGGAGGAATCGAGGACGAAGGGGATCATTAGCCAAGGCGCTTACTCCACTGAAGAGTTCACATCCGACATACCCTGTGTTGTGTCCGACAAGCTTCCTGGATCCTCTGATTCTGTGCGTTATACAGGGTGTTGCAGGCACTACTAGCCTCGCTTCTCGGTCGGATCGTCACAATGCTTGAGAATGACTACCCTGTTTGGCCTGCCGCGGAAGGAGGGTAAGTATGGACGAGCCTCTAGGCAGAGTAGCCACCTTCGCTTACATGTCCCTGACGAGCCTCCGAAGTCAGCTTGCTTGGTAATCGGAAATATATCGTTGACACCGCTGAACTCTTAGCGGTAGTACGTGTAGGAATGCCCAATAGGCCGAATCGGAATCTTGCCCATGATGTTGCACCTCCACAAGTCGTACAGATACGCTGCAGGTTTTGGCCGAACAGGTAGACCTTTCGGGCTTTGCTGTCTTCTGCGTGGCCGTTAAGCCTGTTAGTTTGAGACATGTCTATCGTAGTTTACAATTTGAGGCAGTAATAGAGGAAAGCCATGCTGCCATACACTGCAAAAAAAGACAACCTCCATGCTGAATGCGGTTCATCAGATGCGGGGGGCGCGAACTGGACTGGTTTGTAGCGTTCTGCGACTATATTGCCTGAAAACGAATTGAGCGAATACAACGTTGGTCGATCACTAACGGAAGTACATATCGTTCATCATCACATGATTATCCGGATCGAAGGAGGGCCTGCCGGAGAGCAGTCGAGCCGGTAACGTAGACCTTTCAGCATTCAGCTCAGAACTCAGGGAAGACCTCAGCAGTAACATGGGCAGGACTGTATTTGGTTATATCAGGAGAGTCCTCTGTCTCGATTGCGGCGAGAGCTGCTGAACAGATTTCGGCAGGCAAGTAGATCACGTCCATATTTGGAATAAATTCACCAGCACAAGTTCCCCACAAGTTCGACCAAAGCTCCTATACACGAAAGCGTTCAGGGTGCAACACCAAAGCCTGCCCCATGAAATACACCAGAGAATGCATACCGCAACCGAACAAAACATAATATTCGAGGAGCCATCATAGTTCACCTTTGCTTTCAGTGTGCAATCTTTCCCTCATCTTCGAAATGGATGTACTTGCTGTTGAAGCGGCGGAAGCGTTTACCCAGAACGTACAGTCTGTGCAACCCAACCACTGTCAGGAAATGTCGCCTCTACTTCTGGATATCTTTCGTACTCACGGAATCATAGCGAGCATACAACCAAAGTGGATGCCTGCAATACCGCCAAAGAGAGACAAGATTGTTGAGCTTAAAACCCATGGGGCCGCCCAGTAGGTAACGCCATAGAGGAAGAAATTCTAGTAAATTTATGGCAGGGTTAATAATAGCGCCAGAAGAAGGACCAATGATTCTTTCCCTACCTTCATGGTTGTAAGGGCTGTCAAAGCGCTCATAGCCGTCGGTCCGAATGCATCAATAACATAAGAGGCCGATTGAGATACTCCGACGGCAAGGCCGAAGCCTACGATGCCAAAAGATAGGACGGGGCCAATCCAGGGATCACGGTTGTTAGCGGAAATTCCCCAACCAAGGTAGCCGAAGCCAGTGCATAAGCCGAAAATGACAAGCAGCGGAAGGCGGAACTCGGGCTCGTAGATCCCGCCATTGCGGCGCGACATGTATTGAATCTGCGTATTACATCAGGTTGGCCGTAACAAGCACTTTCGGCACTGCTTACGAGTTTATCACTCGCCCACGAGCTGAAGATGAAACCGAGGAGTGCGCCTATGGTAGGACCGAAATAGATGTAGCCTGATGCCTCTGGACCGAAGAAATACGGCTCTTGGGCGAACAGGTAGGCGGAGGAGATGTTGATACACAGGACGAAGGAAATTGGGATGCCCTGGTGAGATAGTTGTAGTGAGCAGCACTGTCTTCGGATCTAAGTTTGAGAAACATGACATACGTATGCAAGGAAAGCCAGGATGAATGTCGGGGTCGGAATAAGCAGGAGCGGACGGATCATCACAGCCCAGAATGACGACTTTGTTCTGTAGATCTTGGTCCAGGGGGCTAGATTTCCGAAGCTAGGTCATTTAACCCGTTAGTATTCCTGAATGAAGGATTCGACACGTAAGGTTGGCATACCGAGAACGGTTCACAGTCGCATATTGTGTCTTAGCTGGAGTAGAGTTCTCCATCTCTTTTTCCAGGTCGCTATCTTCCTGTGTACCTGCCATGACAGCATTAGTGGAGGGAGCTTCTGTGTCTCGGATATACAAGGTTTAGTGTTGGAAGAGGATCTGCGCTAGCAAGGCAAAGCAAGAAAGCCCTCCACAGATCCATAATGATGTCCGCCAACCGGCCCTGAAATTCACATTGTTATTGATGAAGCGTAAGTAGAGTCCTTGGGCTTCCCTCACCGACTGATGATGACGCCAGATATGGCAGGACCCATCTGAAGCGATTATGCGTGAGCCTTCGGAGCGCAAGTCGGCAGCAAAGGCTCTCACGTAGTTTGTAGCAATAGCGCCGATGTTCCACATTGCGATGGCAAATCCACGACGATGCTAGAACAAATAGGTATATTGTTAGCTCAACCATTTATGATACTTGTGTGCAATCTCAGCAAGTCCACCCACTACGAAGTATACGTCTGCAAAGATTGCGCCAGACAAGCACTCATAGGGCGACATGCCAATACCAGTGATAACTCGACCAGCAACGAGCTGCGCGAAGGTGCTGCTCGATGCCGATACGAAATGTCCGATGATGAGACATACGCCAGCTAGCACTGCCGTTCGTATGTCAATATCGATAGTTGCGAGTACCTTTCCATCAAAGAAGCTTACAAAAGATAGGCTGTCCGTGTATTGATTCAGTTTGGGCACAGTACAATGCCTTTAACTGCAAGACTGCCTTTGACTCACTCTTCTACCGATAATTTGCATCAAAGGGCCGAAAAAAACCGCAGAAATCTACCGAGCCAAGTGTACGCGGCTTCAGGTTCCGTCAAGGTACTAGAGCTTGACAATGATAGCCTTACCGCAAAAGCCAGAGCGCAGTAGCCAGAGGTAGCCTGCCCGGATTCTGCTAATGTCAAACCCAGGTCTTCCTGGATTACCACCTGGCCAGGCCCTAGGAGGACGCCAGCTGAGTGCGACATCAGCTATTATACTATTCTATTTGAGAAAGGTTCTTACAGATACCACCCATCACTACTCCAGCAAAAAGAGAGCTGATGCATGCTCGTCTGCGAAATGCGGACCAGTTCAATGGATCTTCGGGATCGTCTGAAGGCTGCACGAAGTATTTTTGAAGCATATGTTGTCAGGACGAGTGGACGAGGAGTGAAAGCAGCAGCGGCGCTCGTCTACAATGGAGTCACTAACCTGAGGTGACAAAACGATATGCTGGTCCTTCCCTTTGCCGAATTTCAGAGCCGAGCTCTGAAATAGTTGCCCCCCTCTTTCAGCTCTCAGACCATAAAACCTGTTGTACAGAGCAGACTTACAGGCAGATCATGTGCAGTATGTGATTCGGAATTCTTCACTTCGTCCGTCATTATTACTGTTCCCGGTGCCTGTCCATCGGAGGTATCCCAAATGCCTAATCCCATTTTTGCTCTCAGCGATTCCGCCGGGATGTTAGATAATGATGTGGGGAAGGGATCAGAGATAAGCTGCCTGATTGGAAAGGCGCCCATTAAAATCGATAGTTGGTCCAATAGGGCGCAAATCGAGATAACGCTTAGTCGCTTAGTACGCGAGTCTCGCATTGGGGAGAAATATCAGGCAATCGTTAACCTTTACTGAAGACCTGGAATACCGAGACGTCGGTACGTCGGATGCGGTAGGTTGGACGCGAGACCATGGCCCACCGAGAAGCTCGTCTCGTCCTTACAGCCAGCCAACTTTGCAGATTTTCGCTTCACTCGGCTCCGCGTGGAGTTCCGCCTAACGCAAATTCAGCATGACGCCCTTGTCGCACCCGTACAAAAGTGGTTGTAGACCGGTAGAGACTGTGGAGCAGGCCGATATGCTACTTGCTACTCATGACGCAATCTACAGAGTGAAAGGCATATGTCCAGGCAGACGATGAAGACAAGAGAGACACCGTGATTGGCGGGCCTGCTGCCCGAGGGTTTTTCCATGGCTAGTTCTCACAGTCATGCTTTTTACCTGGCTCGTCAAGAGGCGAAGCAGGGCGAAATTGACGGAGCCGACGCCGCTGAATACAACTGCTAAACCCGTGTCATTGACCTGAAAGCTCTTGTTGCCGGCGCCACGGTATCTGGGCGGTCCTCTGGATCTACCAAGGATGGCTTGGAGCTGTTGTCCCCAATCAAGGCGGAAGCCATACTGATTGCGTTGGACCGCGAGTGAAAGCCTAAGTATTCCCGGACGTGTATGTAGCAGGAAGCCACATCACCACCTGTCAACGGCTCCTGCAGTCATTCTGGGTCCCAGAGTATCTTCCCGCGAACCTTGCCGCACGATCATGGTCCGTGGAATCGATAAGGACAGTGGCGGGCAGCCTTCGCTTCCTTCGCTTAACACGCTTAGCAGGCATTTGGCGGATATGATTATCCCGCTACGCCATCCTCGGGGTGCAGACGCAAGCGTACGGCGGCGAGCGGAGACGACGAGCTGTCTGCCCGCAAGCGCTTGTCGGTTGGAGGCCGGGTGCTGCTAAGCGCCATGGCAAGGAAGCCAGCTTCGTGATCAGAACCGGGCTCTTGCGCTCTTGCGCTCTAGCTCGCTGCCAAGCTCTTCCTCTTCTTCCACCGCATCTTCATCATCCAGACGTATCACTCCACCAGCATGTCCGCTGCAAATAAGCCTCACTGGCCGAGCTTTGTCGATGTCGTCGTCGTCGGAGCTGGGTTTGCCGGACTGCAAGCTGCTTTGTCCCTGCAAGAGGCAGGTCTTCGCTCGGTGGTTTTGGAAGCGTATCCTCGAGTTGGGGGTAAAAGCTATACGCGGTCCCTTGATAGTAAACCAGGCCTGGCAGAGCTCGGATGCACGTGGCTAAACGACAGCACCCAGCCAAGAATCTGGAATCTCTGCCAGAAGTACGGCATCAAGACAAAGGTTCAGTACGTGGAAGGAGATGAAGTGTTCCAGGATGGCCAGGGCAAGCTTCACTACAATAAACATGGTGAACTCAGCCAAGTGAGTGACTACTGTTCGAGCCTGTCTCCGATTTGTGCTGCATCTCTGACTATGGAGTCTGCTATTATGCCAGTCGCTTGACTCGAAAGATGTGGTATCCTACCAACGTCTAGCTGAACTACTCAACGGTGAAAGTCGGAAGGTTAATCCAGCGACTCCGGGATGTCCGAAACCTGGAGCCAAATTGTCCTTCGCCGACACCAGCGTGCAACAGTGGCTTGACGAACAAGGCGCTACTGATGTAGCCAAGCATATGGTTCGCTTCGTATGCTCCGGTCTCTCCGGACAACCCGCAGATAAGATTGGTCTCTACTTCTTCATAGAGCTAATTGCCTCCTGCTTCGATTTGGAAACGATAGGGTCAGATCGAAAGGGTGGTGGACAATATTTGAAAACAATTACCGGTATGTTGATTCTGGCATGACGTATAGATGGTGAGGGGAGTTGAGTCCGCTTTTCCCACAGGCACCTCCTCTATTTGTGAAGCTATGGCAAGGTCGCTCAAGCTGGGTACGGTTTGGCTTGACTGTCCGGTTACATCGGTTCATCAAAGAGGTCAAATATGCCTCGTCTCTGCCGGTACTAAGTCCATCACTTGCTCCAAAGTCATCATAACAGTCCCCGGTAACTGTATGCACAAGATCTCCTTCACACCCCCTTTGCCAGCCAGGAAGCGAGACTACTTTGCCGCCTGCCAGAATTCACGTTACGCCAAGATTCTCCTTGTTTACAATAGTGCATGGTGGAAGGAGCTCGGCCTGTTAGGCAAGTTTTCTAGTATGGATGGACCAGTGAACTTTACATGGGAGATCTCTGGTGGCGAACCAAACCACCAATATTTGGCTGTTTTCTGCGTTGCCGATAAGGCCGATGAGTGGCGCAAGCTTGACCCAATGACCCGGCAAAAGGTTATCCTTGACAATCTGGCAGAGTTTGTCTCCCCAGATCAACATCATCTCGTATACAACGTACAAGAGTATCTTGAGCAAGAATGGGGCACACCAGAGTACATCGGCGGAGCAACATATCCTGCATTGGGCGCTGGAAGTTACAATACCACCCTACGTTCTGTCCTTGACAAAGCAGGACACATCCACTTTGCCGGTACCGAGACCGCATCGACTTGGAGAGGATACATGGAGGGTGCTCTCGAATCGGGCGAGCGTGCTGCAGCAGAGGTCCAGCACGGCCTCGGCGAGCTCGCAGGCGATGCTGCCGTATCAAGGGGCCGATTATCACACGCCAAGCTATAAAGCTGGAGTCCTTGATACATGGATGGGCTGTAGCTGTTCTCACCTGTTATCCGCGAAAGTGGACAAATCAGCCACGACATAATGTTTGGCCAGTGTAGTCAATTAGTCAAACAATTAGTTTGCCTATCTTGCTGGAATGTCTATACCATGGTCGGCGTACTCGCTGTGGTTGGGATGGCTCCCGAAAGTCATGCCGAGGTGAGGGTGTTTCACGTTGACAAGGTGTCACTACAACAAGTTCCTGGCCTCATCCGCTTCAGCCGGAGCTTCCAAACTCTACACCGGGAAAAAAAAGAGGGGGGGAGGGTGGGGGGGGGGGGGGGGGGGGGGGGGGGGGGGGGCGCTTGGTTCTGGCAGCAACCTTTGGAGGTAGCTACTTACATGATAGTTTCCTGCGATAGTAGGACATACGGGGTGTTCTACCAAGTCCCGCGTTTCTGAATGCAGAGGCCTTAATCCCGCACTCTCTTTCTTGCGGTGCGTATACAGCTTAGCTCAGGCCGACTGCCTTCCTCTCCCAATGATCAATCGACACTGCGGAAGTCGGACTCGTGAGACTGCCTGTGGGCTGTCGTGTAGTAGACGGCTGCAGCCCGGTAGTCTCTCCGAGCCGTGCCTGTCTTGTGGGAGTGGGCCAGCCTGAAGCATTTGCACTTACCCAATAAGTAATTGTTCGCATCTGTAGAATCAGTTCTAAGATCGAATATTCTGAATTTGGATATCTGTACCAGAGCTTTTGATGTTGTAACCACCTGCGCCATGCTTCGATCTCGTGTCTACGAATGAAGCCTTGCTTCCAGTCATTCCAGTTCCAATCATCCGCTCAGGCATGTCTGTTAAAATAGAACGCCCAAGGTCACTGCAAGTCAGGATGTCCTGTAACCTGGATGTGGCGGAACCTTGGAGAACCTTTGGATATCTTCGAGTTTTGTAATCCAGGCTCGATGATTGTTTTCATTTCACCGTCATATTCAGGCCATTTATCTGTGTTGGAATGATAGGGCTGAAATAGCAAGATCGGGTACTGAATCTGATAGCCCTGTAGATGGCTCTTGCTCAACTGTAATGGCCGCGTTTTGCGGATTGCACGATATTGTGCAGTGCAGTTTGTCCATCTTGCTGTAAAGGTACAGGTACCAGCGCTATGGTAATCTCAGTTACAATTTCGACTGACTGGGTCTCTGTCATTTTGCTGTCAGCCAGCCTAGCGATGGTGTGCTCAAGGGGATTGTTAGTTTCCAAAATGTCGAAAGCCTTAGCTTCCTTTCTACCAGACTTTGCAGGCTGCAAGAGGTTCACTTCATTTCTTTGTTGCCGTTCCGGGGATGCTGATGCAGTTTTGAGGGAGTCTTGCTTCGGCTGCTGTTGCCATGCATGCGGGCGCAACCGAAGTACTGGTTGGCGTATAGGCCGTTGCTCGGTTCCATAGCTCGCAACATGCTGAGCGAGTCTTAGTGTCCATCCGAGCAAACTCTCGCAGGACCGATATGCTCCTTGGTTGAAAACCAGCGGCTTTTTCCGCTCTTTCTTTTAGCACATATTGTCCTCAGCGCTGCCGTTCCTGTTCTCGGTGGCGCACTAGATACTCCAATCTGCGAGCTTCTTGGCGAGACAGGGGCTTGTCTGCTTTGCTTTTACCCTGTGACAAAAGTGTTGTTACTTCGGCTACTGCTTGGCTGCTGCCCTCTGTACCGCCTGTGCATCTTCAGGATCTGCAATGCCGCTGCCTTGCACATTCCGACTGGCCGAGCCTCAAGACTGCAACACAGTGTGCACTATGTTGTCCGTCCACCTTTATTCCACCACTCTTGTATGGCTAAGCTATGATGTAATTGTATCTATATAAGCACCCACTTCTTGCTCCAACCCTTGGATCAGCACCAATAGGGCCGACAGCACAAAACCAGTATGCCTTTTGATGGCAAGCTACTCGATAGAATTTTGGATACCTACGTCAAATGCTTAGAGTCCGAAGAGATCCTGTACTATCCTTCGAAGGTAACGAAAGAATCGAACGAATTGCGAGTGAGTGGGAAGGAGCGAAAGGGCGCAGGAACTGCTGCTTAGTGGATATCCTGCGGATACTACTAACCCGCTCGGTGTCTTGTGTCCGTTCAATACGCAGACAGAAATCCGTTTGTGCGAATCGCTAGCAAGTAAACCTGGGCCAACTCCAGCTCAGCTGAGAAGCGCTATTAAAAGCGCTGAAGAAGGTCAACGGGAAAACCGCGGCGTTGAAGCAGCCGAGCTAGCTAAAAAGCTCGAAGAAGAGGAGAAGCGTCGTACGCAAAAGAAAAATGATGTGTTCGCTCCGGAGAATTGGGACAGCTTATTAGCAGATCAGTTCGACGGCGGTTTGGGTGAATCATATGGCGTGCTGCTGGTGAGTGCACGCTTCAAGCGATGCACAACAAGCATTACAAGGCCAGCGGCGCACATAGTCGCAGCGGTTCATCCTTGCTAACCCTTTTTCCTATTGATTACCGTAGAACAAGTACGCTGTTGTCCCCCTGCACTTTTTGCTTGTGACGCGGCACTGGGAACAGCAGACTGCACCTCTCACACCTCCCCAACTTACAGCGTCGTATCAGCTGCTTTCCTTGTTCGCTTCTACTATGCCACATGCAACGCCTCTCTCTGCAAGTCGGGCCCCCAGCAACCCGCCTGGGTCCGCCACAAATCCACTTGTCGGCGGCGAGTTGCTCTGCTTCTTCAACTGCGGAGATGCATCTGGAGCCTCGCAAGAACATAAACATCTCCAATTTGTGCCCATGACCGGCGAAGGGAGTATTGGCTTTTTCCCGTTCGAGCAAGCTGCCCAATCAGCCGGCTTCTCGGACCCCGGTCAGCAAAACAAGCCATTCTCGATAGATTCATTGCCATATGCGCACCACATTCGTCGGCTTGATCCACCGCCTTGTCCGGACCCCGAGACTTCTACCGTGCATCAACTGCTTCCACTGATGACGTATCTACAAGAAGCCTATCTTTCTCTCCTCGATGCGATGGTTGACAACTTGCGCCTTCTCCACGACTCTGACCCCAACACGGTACCTGCCGACAAGTTCAAACTAGGACAAGGCCTCTCATACAATCTTCTAATGACACGGAAGCATATGCACATCATTCCTAGACGCGATGCCATATTTCGACTAGAGGTCTCCGCGCCGAGACAGTCTCTTTCCCCACGACTCCCTGAGTGTAGGACGAACGCTGTTACGGAGCAATCTCCCGCGAGTGCGAAAGCTGCACTAGAGCCAACCTTCATAAGTTGCAACTCATTGGCTTACACCGGGAGTGTCCTCGTCAAGTCGATCGAGGAAGCAAATAAGCTTGAAACGCGAGGAGGAGTGCTCGAAGCCCTGAAGCACTGTGGATATCCCAAGTCCACGCGGCAGATGCCCAGTATTGCACACGATGTGGATGATCCGCAGATCTTTCAGGAAGGGTAACATATCTGCCGCCTAGGTGACCGTAAATTTGATTGGGCGGTTTGTATACTTTGATATCAGACGTGACAACCAAGGAAAAAATACCTGGGAATGAGCCAGCATATACCCTTGTCTGGGAAATTTAAATCGCCAGTTAGAATGGCCTCAGGTACATGGACTCATACCGTCATACCATACTCCATCCTTCCTCGTCCCTATTTGCCTGTTGGATCTCTTCAGGCTCTTTGCGGGGCACAAGCAGTGGCTCACCAGCTGTAACTACGACGTACGTGCCCTTACGCTTAGTGGTGCGTTGCAAATCTACTGAACCCTGGGATTGTAACTTCTCTTGCTTCTCCGTGCATTGGTGATAATAAGAGCTGAAATCGAGGTAGCCAGCCAGACTCTCAACGTTCCGTAAAGGGTCTGCACCAGCGGTTTTGACATGCGATAGCCTGCCGAAAGAGTTAGAACGGCTTGCATTTATAAGAAGCCAGAGAACGTCCGTGAGGTCAACATGGTCCTCTACTTTGCTTTCGACTGCTGGTCGAACGTGCGCAGCATGTATGAAATTTTGGGTTGTCTGGTATATATAGTAGGCATCGAAAGCTAACATATGCAGGCCGATCTTCAGAGCTACAACATGATTTGCGGCTGTGGCGGTTGCAGTGTCTGCTGAACTTGAGGGTGCCGGCTTCATGCTAGAAAGAGGGTTTGCCGAACTCGATGTGGAGGTCATATACAGCGGATAGACCTTGGGATACCTGGTAAGATGGGCGATGGCTTGAGGTCAGACAAGCGGTGGAGGATGACCTCGATCGAGCGGTGTCCGGTCAATGTGCTCACCGGTAGCTGTTCATGGTCCGGGGAAGTGCCTGGATCAGTGGCTTGCAGGGCGATCCAAAGGGTGGAAATGGCAGTTGAATTCCCAGGTACCTTGCTGTGAGTTTAACCAGTGATAGCAACAAGGATATGATTGCGTTGAACTGCTGTTTCGGTATCTCTAGTAAGGTTCAGGCAAATGATTAGTCGTAGAATCGCACTAACACCACCACACTGAAATCAGTACGGAATAGTAACAGCCGTACCTTGTAGATGAGGTAGAGGAGGAACTGGCAGACAGGCGATCTGGTATCTACAGCCAAAACTTGGGCAGCCCGTGACCTCGATCGCTTCGAGAAGCTCGTGAAGTAGGATGTGCCGAGTGCTGGCTAATTCGTTAGCCAGTTCGGACAGTCGCTGTCTTTGCCGAGCCTGCTGCTGTTTAAGTGTGTCCATTGACGGCAGGGCGTTCGGGTTCTGCATTAATGTCCCAACATACGTGATACTAGCACCATGTTGAACAGCCTCTTTAGCTGCAGCTAGACAAGCTGCTCTAGCCGCAAGCGCTTGCCGACGCTGCTTTCCACGAGACTGGACTGTTGGTGCACCCCCAATCCCGCCGAAACAATTATCAGAGAAGGTGCAGTTGACTCAGTATTTCAGGACAGGCCTACCCTCCTCGGTATATGCCTTTAGTCGCAAACATTCAGTCTTGACGGCTTGGATACGCTTCGTCGTATCCGCGTGAAGGGCTTCGGCCTGCCTGGTCTTTGTAGCTGCTTGGATGCCCTTCAATGCGCGAGCCTGTGCTGCAGGGAGTAAGCTATCGTGGGAGCTCGCTTGGAATTTGTAGAGCTTGAGCAGCTTCGTCAAGCCTGCCGGAGTGATGGAAGGACGTGTCAGCCCGGAACACTGGGCTCCTTGCATGATGGCAGTTGATCGCCTACAGCCCTTGCAGACGAAGGAGTCCCGCTCGCGTGAGCAACATGGGCAGCTCGTTACCATTCAAGCGTGTCGATATCACATCTATACGATGCCCGTCTTGCTCCGCACTCAGTGATGTGCTATAGTCTCTGTTTGAGGTCTGCCCAGGGTTGTATGAAGACATATATGCAGGGGATACAGACCGTGATCGCGCAGACGTGAGCATGCGGATGAGAATCAGTTGCCTATCTACAAGGCACCAACTCACCAGCAAGAATCACAATTGCGCCATGGCAAGTCTGAACATGTTCCCGGCAGCTCTGCGGCGCAGTCTATCTTCCCAGCAGACCTGTTTGACATGCGCAAAAGTCAGTTCACACCTTTCCGCACGTTTGAAGGCTTATCGCTGCTGATCGTACTGCATCCTCAGCGTCAGGCATCCAAGTCAGCTCGCTCGAAACGTCGCCCGAAGCTTGAAGTAGAGCTCACCGCGAACGTTGAGCACCTCGGCACTGCGGGTCAGCGTGTCCAAGTCGCTCCAGGTCGCATGCGAAACCACCTCTATCCTTCAAAGCTTGCTCTATATGTCTTAGGAGGCCGTACTATGCAATTAGATGGGACACTAAGCCAGGATCCTGGCACTGTTTCGCAGCCCTTACCTTCCAGCCAGACTTCTCCGTTACCATCGACCACCACTACGCATCAGGAGCTCGCCGCCTACCTCGACAAGATAGAACCTCTCCGCTTTGTACGACGTACGACCGGTCAGGATACATTGCATGGGTCTGTTACGCTCCAAAATATTCTTTCGGCGCTCCAAGAACAAGGTCTTCCGCTAAGCACAATAGAAGGCGAATGGCAGAATCAGAACGCGCAAGGTATTGATCACGGCAAAGTCAAGAAGCTGGGAGAGTATATCTGTAAGCCAATCCGTTCAGGCATTAACAGCGGGAGTTGATGTCGCAGTTATATCCTTACTAAAGGCTGTGTTCCCACCTCCCGTTTCGAACAGTCAATCTCCATTTACAATCAAAACGCATTCCGATAACAGTGCAAGTTCAGAAGGATGTTTCTACGTAATACGCACCCTGTTACTGTACATGTCATCATGTCTAGGGAACTGAAATCTCAAGTGTTGTACTTCGGACATAAAGGTGAACTGTACGAGCTGTTCACCTTCTGAGGTGTACACTTCACTATGATCGAGCAACTGCAGCACTGCTGAATGTCTTGAGATCATCAACGGACTCAACCGCAGCCTTATACGTTCCGATGCAGTGTTACGCAATGATTCTCACGGTGTCGGCAAACAGAAGTTGTTTGCGACACTAGCAGTAATGACTGACTGAGACTATGCGTGCTAATCTTTTCATACAGAAGGTGATACGCCCCCCTCTTACAGCCATTACAAGCCTCGACTTGCTTGACTCATAAGAAAACCACAGGCATCACTACTCTGAAAACATACTTTTGACTGATAGGTACTATACACAAAGTTCACGATGCTACCCGCTGGGGATCTAGACCTTTGTCACGAAGCGAGCATGGAATCAATGATGGCGAACCTTTGCTGCTAAAGAGGTGTGTATCAGCAGCAAGATCACGTACTCGTCGGTGCCAACATGTATGAAGTGGGAACAGTTTGCATCAGAATGAGGCTATGGTCGCATTACCAAACCAATAAATACATCAGATTGCACTATACGCAGCAGTAGCATATACTATATCACAGATCTTGGAAGTACGATATTGAAACAGGCGACCTGGGACGCTTATGTCTCGCTGTGCAGAAGTCATGTCGGCGGACTGCAGACTTGATGATCCCCCAATACGCGTCTCGAGCGAAATATGCACGTGCTTCATGACTCAAGGTGTCGCAATACAGTAGCTGAGGACGTACTGTATATACTGACTAGTTAGATTGTAGCCCTAGTAGTGAGATCAGTTTACGCATCTGGTCTGAGTAACAATGCATGGACACAATGTTATCCCGAAAGCTCTCGCCGCCCTGTGTCCATCCGTTTGCCCTTAGATCATCCCGAACTTCTAGAAGGCAATTTGCACAACCTGAGGAGGAGTATGAGCCATGACGTGGGTCCAGCCGACGTCAACTCCGTAATACAAGTGGGTTCCGTCCTACAGCTACCTTAGGCCCCTGCTTATAATGACTTCGTATCTGATCACATCTCTAATGTTTATGTTATGTTTTGCATGCCCATAGATCATACAGCGCCTGCATGGCTCATACGCCGTCACAAGTGTATGTGATGACTCTTGCTTACGCTTTGTCCAGTATGCGGTAGATAATGTAACATCTAAATGCTACAGCTCGAAGAGCAGAAGCTTTTACAGCAAGCTCTTTTTACAGCACAGCAATCGCAAGATGCATGGTCTATGGGCGGTCAGCTACTTTCAAGCAGCAGTGCTGTAAGATGCAATGGCTGAAAGGACTCAAAATTCAGTCGTATGCGTTGCTTAGCTTTGCTTCATTCAGGATGCGAATGTACGCTTCTTCGGGGCGCATACCCTGACCGTCAAGATCGCGCGCGATTGGCACACTTTGCCAGAAGAGCATTGGGATGGTCTCAAAGAAGCTGTCCTAGGCTGGCTGTGTGATAGTGCGAGAGATGCATATCCGCCCAATGGCCAGACCAGTACTCCTGGCGAGCGCGTGGTGTATCGTAAACTAGCAGTGGCGGTAGACAGCACTCTTTCTATGACCTCTTGCAGGGGAAATTGCTGATCTGTATGCCACTGTGCGATAGATCACGGGCCTTTCTTTTCGTTTGGCACCCAAAATCTGGCCAAACTGGCTTCTTGAAACCATCCTCCGGCTAACAGCATCCGGCTGTTCACGCTTGGGCATATTCGAATTCCTGACATTGGCAATCGAAGAGATAGGGAGAGCAGACCTCGTCGGCAGTAGAAGGTATGTCATGCTATAAACGTCGGAACATATGGTAATGGGTATTCTTGACTTTGCAAACGCCAATTGGCAGAGTACAGTATGACCAGGTAATATCGGACACTGCCCAGAACGTGACAGATATGATTACTAGCACGTTATCTAACCCCGAAAGCAAGGATCCGGCCGAGCTCAATGCAGCATTGAAATGTCTGCAGAATTGGGTTTCCAAGCGGGACATCAATAGATAGTCAGCCGCCCCTATCATAAGTCCGGCAAAGGATTACGCTGACAAAGAACTGGATATTAGCCTACTCGAGTCTATATATCCGCTTGTGCTTCCCCTTCTACCAAATGAGGCGACGTGTGTTAGTGCCTGTGCTTGCATAGAGGATATCCTTCTGGACACTGCTTTTGCGACCCACACGCGCGTCTCGCATTTGCTAGATTTTTGTGCATCATCAGAAGTTGGCAAGGTCTTCGAGAGTGCTAGACAAGGTGAGCTTGAATTGTGCAGCAACTTCACATAGAGCTGAGACGCCTGCTGTTTAGAGCAAGAAGTCGAGGATGTTGCTCTAGCATTGTTCAAGCTCCTTGTCGCGGTATTCGAGCATTCCTACACGACAGTCGTTGCGCAGCTTTCTACTCCTCGATCCATCACCCTTTTGCAGAGGTTACTTGCAGTGACTTGTTTTCCGGGCTATCACGATGTTGATGAACAGATCAGCGACATAGGCCTACCCATCTGGGCGTACCTGCAAGAAGAAATAGCCGACAATGGAGTCGTAGCAACATCGAGTGGCCTCGGCGATCCTCGATGGCCGATAGTAAAAGACGTCTACGATGCCCTTGTGCGCGGCCTGAAAGTCAAAGTCACACTCCCTGAAGATAGGGAATATGAAGCCTGGCCTGCCGGTATGCCCTCTTTGCCAAATGTTGGGCCATACTAGTCGACATACCTGACATGTCTTGCAGATATCAAACAAAGCTTTTCAAGATATCGAGTCGATATAGGAGATTGCCTCATCAATGCTTACTATGTCCTACATGAGCCCATGTTGGCAGACTTGGTCCGTATAGCAGCCGCCGAGGTCCAGGAGGTCATCGAAAGCGGTCGATCTGTCCAGGATCTCGAAGCTACTCTATTCTGTATCTCGTCGATACACGAAGCAGTGCCCCAAGATGAAGAAACAGCCGCAACTTTGTTGTTCAGTGGGCCGCTCGTGCAGGCAATTGTTAACCTAAACGGTATCCGCTATCATCGACTACAACGTACAACTTTGCGTTTGATAGGTTGGTGTTCTCCATAATGGCTCGCGTTATGCAAGGATCATTGTCTAACATGTCGAGGTTTGGTACAGAAATGTACGCAACGTGGTTCAAGCACAACACCGATGCCCTTTTACCAGTCCTACAATGTACGGTTGGCTTCCTCAGTAAGCAGCATACCTCACAAGCTGCAGCAATGGCACTGTCAGCCCTCTGCGACACGTGCAGAAAAGACCTTGTCGATCATGTCGCCTCATTTGCGGAGCTGGTACGCAATCTGGAAGGACGTATACCAGTAAGCATACGCCCTTAGCATGCCTTTGCAATCGTTGACTGTGTGGTCCGCAGGAATCCAACTATGTTAGAGTTATTGGCAGCGTAGCTGCAGTAATTCAAGCACTTCCAGCGGATCGGCTTGTCGACCCTGTTGTGGTCCTAGTCGAGAATTCCATTTCCAGGCTTGCAAATGCTATGTCCAGCACAAACCTGGTAGGGAGCTACCACTTGCAGCAGTGTGACTTTACGTTTACTCCTAAGATATACAGGACGAAGCCAAAGCTGTATCTCTTCTACAGTTAGCATCTCTAACTGCCTGTGCAAAATCGCTTGCTGAACCAGAAGACGAAATTCTCGATCTCGATAGTCTAGCTGAGGCAACAGATGAAGCCGAGAAAGCCAAAGCCGTGAACGCAGACGCTCGAGTTGAGATGTTGCGGGGTCACCTTCTAGAGGCCGTAAAAGCGATAAGCAATACCTACAGGGGTGACGCTGAGGTAGCTCAGGCGTTAGCAGAGTTCCTGAAGGCTTGTACGAGTACCAACATATCGACGCCCCTATCGCTGGATCCACTGTCTCTTTCAGAATTACTCAGTCAATTGCTCAGTGTCGACTTCGATGCGACTTGGCTCACTATATCCAGCCTCTTACTCTTCAGGCTACGGAAGAATCCCCTGGCAGCAAGCGGACAAATAGCCTTGCAGAATGTGATAGGGCGGATATTAGACAGAGGCTTGGCGGTCCTGGTGGATCTTCGAAGTGAGTGGCTGTCGTGCAGCCCATCTAAGAAGCTGTTAATTTCCCTTCGTTGCAGCAATGGAAGCACATCCAGATTCGGTGCAAGCCTTCATGGACTGGGCCTTGTCTGCCTTAACATCCTACTCCACAGTACTCGCCAACCTCCCACAGCTACTTGAGAGACTTACCATCCTGACGAGCCGTGCGCTCGAGCTGCAAGAGCGCGTAGGCTTACAGAAGAGCATACAAGTGCTCGTAAGTGAGGCTATGCTCCCGGAAAGCACCCCGATTAATCGAGCAGACGTTCTTCCCATAATTCAGACTGCAATGGTCAACGAAGCTGCAGCCGATAGCAATAAGCCAGACAATGCGGCTCTATTCCGGTCATTACTGCAAGCGCATGGTCGTTCAGCACTTGAGCGGACACTCGCGGGCGTCGGGGGAAGATTACCAAGATCCAATCTGGGCTATCTAGCCGAGCTTCTGCTCGCCTTCTCCAGAAGACTACCCAACGAGTCTCGTGTTTGGTTGAAGGAGCTTATGGCACAGGTAGGAAGCTGCAGTCTGCAATCGTTTACCTGGAGAGCATTCGAGACTGACTCGGGTATCATGGCAGGACGGTTTCCCGTCAAAACGAATTTCGCAGGAGCAGAAGGACAGATACGCGAAAGCAATCATGAGGTGAGTACGAGATGTTGCAACTTTACGGATGTGTTCTGATGTTAAGCCCAGCTCTCGATCGCTGCGAAAGCTAAGGGAAGCTACGGAGAATTTTGCCATAATCTGTCGCGGGCTCGAAGGGACATCGTATGCCACGGGATGATGAAGCGATGTTGCTAGCTGCATTGTATTACGCTCTTGAATGTTGACAATTGTTGACAGCTGGTAGTGCGGAAAGGCGTACTGCGGTCCTGCCCGATCACCCGCCCAATCATTTCGCACCAATATTCTGCGCTCTTCTCCCTTCGACGTCTTGTCACGCTTCGCCGGATCTAAACCATCGCGCAGTAACAGCAGAAGTGATACTCTGCAGGCGTTTATCTGCTCTCCTAGAACCTCACGAGTACAAAGCAGGCCAACGCGTGCTTTCCACCGACTCATCTTCAGGTCGATACAGGCAAGATGGCCGTCACAACGGAAAGCCAGCAGGATCAGCAGCAGTCGAATGTGTTCAGCTCATTCAGCAGCTTCTTCACAAATATGCTGCCAAGCGCACGTGCAGATGAATCGGGAGAGCAGGATGCCTCTGAAGAGGCCAGCAGCGACGATGCTGGGGACGAGGCAGAAGAGACTGAAGCCGGAGGGGACGACGAGGAGGAGGATGAGGAGGAGCCAGAAGACGTGAGTGTTAATGTAGCTCAACGACTGCTGAAATAAGCCCATAAACTCAGGTTTTGGGCCAACGCTGACTCTGTCCTGTATCTTCGCTGTTCCCCTCCGTCCGCACTACAGATCTATCCTGAGATCCGTGAAAGTAAGTTATGCGAATCCAGCTGCCCCGCCTTAACAACACTTTCATACTAAGTTTATCCTGCATCTTCTCTGCTTGCAGAATGTGCGGAGTCAAAAGAATGCATTAACCTCAAGCACCACTTCGAGCACTGTTCCGAGCGCGTGGAGGCTGGCAAGGGTCACAAGGGCGAGGACTGCGTCGAAGAGCTTTGTGAGTCGCTCACGTATTCTCTGACCAGTTACGTGCTTAACTGCGTGTATGTCTTCACCAGTCCACCTGATGCACTGCGTCGATAACTGCGTAAGCTGGAGCGACTAGAAGGTAGATACGTGTCTAACTAACGCTGGCTATGCATGTACAGGCCGCTCCAAAGCTCTTCGCAAAGCTCAAATAAGTTATCTAGTATTTTTCGGTACTCTGGCTTTTTGGTCGTCTCTACTTGCAATACTAGCAATGCCCAAAATATGAAAATGCGCCGCTTCCCGGTGTACCTTTGCCGCCTACAATACTTACGCAATGCCCGCTGCCTTTAGGACCATTTTCTATCTGCATCGCAAGAGTGCTGTTCTCCGATAGGCATCCTCACAGCTGTTCACAGCCACTCGGATACAGCGCAGATATCCCCTCCAGTGGTACAGCTCCCTAAACCGCCATCCCCTCGTATGGCGGTCGGATGGTCGGGTACTGCTCGAATATAGCCTGTACTGTGGTACCTAACAGTATCAGTACATGTACGTGCCATGCTAGATGGTAGGGGTCTTTGCTGTCGCTGCGGGGTAGTCGGTGGGAACCCTAACCGCGCGCCATTGGAGGCATGCTCACCCCGCCCGGCATCGCTTTCGCGTGGATTGGGGATATACCGGTAGCATTGTGACAAGCGGGAGTCACCGGTCGACTGTTGAACCCTAATTTTAACCGAAAGCAAGTTAAGCAGAATGATACTTTTGCACATAGCCTACTGAAGTCGTACCCTCGCGTAGCAGCAATTGGTATGGAAAGTCCTCGCGCTGGGATTGCCATGGATATAACTGATTCCACAACGCCGCTATCCGCTCTTCCGATCCCATGGCAAGCCTGATAGAGATGTGATCTGCATAGACGAGTCTTTTTCCAGCGCGAATGAACGCAAGGCTCTGGAGATTTTCTGAGTACTAAGCCGGGAGCATCTGGACATTGTCGCTTTTGCGACGAGCGGACTAAATCCGGAACACTTCTGCAGCGCATTTCACAAAAAGAACCATAAGACAAGACAGCATCCAGTACGGACGGCCACACATACTGGCCATTAGGCAAATGGAACAGCTTCTCCTTTCTCAGCATGTGCGGTTGCGCAGCGTATATGGCTCCATCCAGCTATGAGCACGAGCTGTAGTGTTTGTCAAACTTTTTCAGACTGTCACACGTTAGCGATCCTATACTGCGAATTAGATGCATTGGCTCGAGATTATGTAACGCAGCAGGTATCCGACTGTTATGTCAAGAGTGCTCCTGCTCCCTACACTATCCGGACGCTGCCAGGGACTTGTAATGACCTAGACCGATACAGTGTACCTCGTGCCAGCCGCAGCAGTCCATATATTAGCCTGCTTATCCACCTTGGGCGTTTCTTTTGCCTGTGAACTTTACGTTAGCCGGCTGATCTGCTTGCTGCTCTGTATCAGGGACGAGACGCATCTCTCTCAAGTAGTGCCACCCTGTCCTCCCGGTTTTCTTCAAGCATATTCAAGCATGCTTTTGCGAGCATCACTACTAAGCTGCTTCCATAGCGAACGCGTGCTACATGTTGACTCATTTGTAATGCTCTCATGTTTTTGGGAGGTGTGATTCACTACGCTTCCCGTGGTCCTAGCTAGATTTGCGTAACGGGCGAGCACAGCTTTCGCCATTTTCGATGTTGGCTTGCCTTTGTCACGTGCTTCTTCTCTTGCCCAATTCCACCTCCGAGCTGTATTTCACCATTTTGCTCTGCCGGCATCTTCGGTACCGGTCTGGACATGGCACCGGCCAGAAGAAGTGTTCTTGAAGGCCTATTGACTGGTCAGCTGCAAGCGACTACGACCATCATATCGGATTCCTTGGTTCAGCCTGCTACATTGCTGTTTCGTGAGCTGATCGAGAAGAAGCTGCAGTGGTGAGGTGTCATGAGTGCTAGATATGGGCGCAAGGGGAGAAGATTCTGATGAAAACTACGTTTCTAAAAATAACCTGATACGTTGGATCTCGAACTAGCAACGAATCCGTACATCTCGTATGTGCAGAAATAGATGCCCATCGCTTTGTGGAATCACTTTCTCAAGGGCTGCACGGAGACCAGCTCGCAGGACTACACATTCTGGACTGCAATCTTGATTCGGACACGGATACTTCAGGTAGATCCACGGCACCGGTCAACATAATACCATTCGAGATAGACAATGTTGCCGGCCTTTCGCGAGTTCTACAGAGCTTGGAGGTTGGCGCAACGAAGGTGAGCAGCCGGCTAGTCGCACGAAGCTCATGGTTCGACGCGCGCAATGTGTTTACGATGTGCGTGTGGCACTCGCTCCAGACAACAATATTTATCGACAGTATAAATGCTTTGGAAACTTTCAACCCCCGCCCAGCAGTTTTGCGATTGTTCCGCCAATGTAAGGGGGGCTTTTCAGGGTGCGGCCCTTTCGGGGCCGAACAGACGAGCTATTGCTGATATTAGTTTTGTGCACTCAGGCAAGCATCAGACCGTCGCTATACATCACACCGATGCCGCTACATCGCCAGATACGGTTGCCTCTAGCTCAAAGAGCCCTCTTCTGCCCTTACTCTTAACAGCATCAGGGAGTCGGTCCTCTATCCACCTGACTATGCATCCATGTTCTCTCTTGGCGCATCTACACTATGTATATGGGATAGAAAATGTCGGCCAGAGTCGGAGTTACGCATCATATGAAAGGGCGCAGGACGAGGATGAGCTGGACACGAGACTTTACCAATTTCTAAACATATTACATGATAGGGGCTGGGGCAGTCCGCTGTCGTCAGGCAGGGACGATGATATGCCGGATGACAACAATGAAGAAAGCTATGGTGGTAGGGAGTTTGACAGTCCAAAGCCATCAAGGGTCGTTCTGGACTTGCTAGGATGCAGTGCGAAGTCGCACGGAAACTCCGCTGGGCGATGTGTAGTGGAGCACGCACTTAGAGGGGTCAACAAGAGCAACAAGAGAAGCGATGCATCCAGAATTTCGCGCGGTTTGGAAGGTCTGACGAGAGTCGATTCGACGAACACCGACATCAGCTTGAACAGACGATCCAGACTGCTGGCTACGCCTGCGCATATGGTTCTCAGGATCAAGCACCGGACATTGGGCAAGCGGGGAGACGACAAGGTGAGTGGAAACTTGGACATGGCTATATAGGCCTCCTGTGGGCTGATAAGCATTCCCGGCGTTCGGCAGACTACCGGTTCCAGCGAGGACCCGTTCAGCAGTTCGGTGTTCAACCTGAGTCTGACAGACAGACAAAGGGAGGAGAAGGACAGGGTCGAGCTGCCATTCACGCGCGGGGGAGGAGAGGCGAACGGCTCGGGCGCGATTATCATCTACGAGCCCGATTCAGCCGACGATCTAGACGACAGCGATCCCGACGAGGATCTGGAGCTGTAGAGGGTGTGGCGGTATTCGGGGCCTGGTGTAGAATGCTGCTCCTGTCATGCCGACGGTCTGCATGGACACGATGGATAGCAAATGGACAGCATGTATGCCAATGGTCTGTCGTTGATGACATTGGCGCTTTTGGATTGTTCCTTATTTCTCGCGCCTAAGCGCTTCGGACTGAGTGAGATTTGAATTCACAAGGATCCATCATCCAGGCATTAGCAACTGCGTTACTTCACCTATGGCGGTCAGTCCTAAAGCTAAACTAATGATATGTAAATGCTCCACATGTGGCCAGGGAAGGCTGAGCACGGCACGGGATTGGCCAGCGGGCGCGACCGAGAGAGACCGAGATCCGGAGGCTGGGCAGGCATGAGCAGGTCAGCGGACGAGCAGCAGCCTAGCTACGGCCTGTCATGTAACGAGGAGCGGGCGTCCGTCCTCTGGCTGCGAATCCTCAGTCGCCCTGTTTTTGCCACCGCCGGCAGCAGCTTGCATGCGCCTGCAGACCTGCTGCTCTGCTCCCAACGACCCGCTGCCCACCTTCACCGCACACAGATCAACAGCAGGTGAGTGCAGCTGGAGCGTATCTCTGCGCTGCTTGCTCTGACGCGCTGACGAGCGATGCTTCTCTCCGCCCGCTTCTCGCACCCCAACATGACGCGCATCTTCGATGGCCTTCTTTCCGTCCCACCAACTCGCCCGCCTCCGCCTGGATCTTCATGCTCCCGTCCTCCGTCCGATCTGCAGCAGCCAACATGTCCAAGGTGGGTGCTCTGCCTTCCTGCACAGGTCCTCGTATGCGCTCTGCTGGCTTTTGGCCTTTCGAGTGCGAGGGCGAAGGATTAGCGCAGCGGGACTGGCTGGACACGTTTGCCATCGACTGACAAGTACTCCTTCTGTCAACCACAGGTATTCTTCGACGTCTCCATCGGTACGCCTTTTTTCTCTTGAAGTCTCCGTTCCTACGCTCTATTGTAGAGATCCGGCCCAGCTGACCTGACCCCCGCTCCTGCTGGCCACGTTGCAACCGGCTATCGTGTCGACTCCGTTCCCCTTGCCGACACAGCCAACAAGCCCGCCGGCAGAATCGTATTCCAGCTATACGACGATGTCGTCCCAAAGACCACCAAGAACTTCAAGGAGCTCTGCACTGGCGCTCCTGGCTTCGGCTACAAGGGCTCGATGTGAGTTGTCGTTTGCAGCACCAATCACTACATCCCTTCGGACGACGCTGATTCTGAAGCCGACCCGCTTTCCATGCCCCTGCAGCTTCCACCGAGTAATCCCTCAGTTCATGCTCCAGGGTGGTGACTTCACCAACTTCAACGGTTAGTCGATTGGCCAGGGACAATTTCACCCCTCCGAATCAGTCCAGCTGAACTTGCTTCCTCAATGTTCATAACTATACAGGAACTGGCGGAAAGTCCATCTACGGTGAAAAGTTCGCCGACGAGAACTTCAACATCAAGCACAAGAAGCCATACCTCTTGTCCATGGCCAACGCCGGCCCTAACACCAAGTGAGTCATTCTCATCGTCGCTTGCTGCAATGTCTAAAACTGCGCGACGCATCGACTGAACACCTTCATTCCCTTCCACCTCACAGCGGCTCCCAGTTCTTCATCACCACCGTCCCTTGCCCATGGCTCGATGGTAAACACGTCGTCTTCGGCGAAGTTATATCCGGCCAGGATGTCGTCAAGGCCGTTGAGGCTGAGGGATCTCAGTCCGGCAAGACCAAGAACCAGATTTCCATCAGCGACTGCGGTGAGGCATAAGCCCATCCTGGCCACTTTGCCAAATTGGAAGCCGACCAAAAAAAGACCGGGAGCTACATTGGCGGGTCCTCAGTCTAAGGGCTACTTCCGCGAGTACTCTGAGTTGGCAGGCATCCGTACTTACAATAGACGTGTACCTTTTGTCAGTTCTAGAACATTTGTGTAGGAAGCTCCACGGCTGTTGCGTGACGCCATTGACTCCCGTAAACCTAAGGAATCGTTATCACATTCACACCCGCCCCGACTGCGGTGCCGGATCTAGCAATCTCAGACAGATCTTCGCGCCTTTGCCCATGACCAGCCAGGAGGTTTAGTCTGCAGCCGCAACGCGAGATTCGGCTATTAAACTCCCTTCGCAGACCCCACAGTCAGCAAGGGTGAGATTGGCTGGGTGTCGGGGATCTGGCGATACTTTGTGCTGAAATGTCTTTCCTGTTATCAAGCCTATGTGATTCAAATAGTAGGAGCTACACATATGGTCCTGGTTTTCCCCCGCAAACGCTCCGGTATAACCGCGCTTTCGCAATTAAACAGATATCGGTTACAAAATTACTCCTTGAATACCCCTTTCCCTTCTACTCCCTGACCTCAACGGCGTGAAAGCCGCAACGTAACGACCCTTACACTTTCCCACTACTTGGCAGACTGGCGGCGCTTCATCAAGGCTCTGATCTTCTGTTCTTCGTCCTCGTCAATAGCGCTCGCTTGTGATGCAGTCTCCAGGCTCGCTTCTGAAGTGCTGTCCGAATAATCTGATCTCGCTCGTGAGGCTGTCTCGTTCTCAAGCTGGTTTTCCTCCTGCGATGAGGGAGAGGACGGTCTGTCGTCCAAGATGATGATCTCATGCTGAAGACCACTACCTGGGACGGTCAGAGGGGCAGTGGATGCCCAAGGTTCGCTTAAACTCATTGGGCTTGGCGTTTCTACGGTCGCATGTTCGGGAGCAACTCGTGCTAGGTCGCTGAAAGGGTTGGCATCCTGCCTCACCGGGCCCTGAACGGGTGCATTGAAGATGTCTGTCCTGAGCAGCGAGGTTTCTAAATGGTGTTCGGTCATGGCTGTTCGGCGTGGTCGGAAAGCGCCTAGATCAGGCGACGCCTCCACGCTTGTTGCGAATGTCGTTATTGAAAATCTCGAAGGTAATTGCTGTTGATAGAGTCTTCTGTCTACAGAAAGTCGACGATCTGGACCATTGCCGCCCACTGAGCTCATAGAAGCCCATTTGCGAGCTTGACGCGTCCAAGGTCTAGATACCGGGGGCATCACACTGGTGCTTGATTTCGGCGTAGCAGCACTGTACATTTCATCGATCTTCTTGGCGATTGAACCGCTAAGGGATGCAGGTCTTGCTGGGCGGGGCGGAACTGCAAGAGGCGTATCTCCAAGTGCTTCTCCACACATATTAAGTCGACTAGCTGGATTTGATAGTACGGGGCGATGATCCCTTGATACCTGACTGGGGTTGACACCGAGGACCCCTGCCGTTGTAAATGTGTGACTCTGCCCAGCTTCCCGTACGGGGTCACTTTGTGCCGAACGGTAAGCCAGGCCAAGGTCAACAGAGCTCTTGCGCCTTTCAGACGAAATGCAAGGATAGATACCAGCAATTCGTACAGCTGATGTTGAGGCGTTGTACTCCTCTTCAGCCTGCTGAGGGCTTCGAGCTGGAGTGCTTGTGGCAGCCTCAACGTAGCGACTATCGTACCCAAAAGAAGCTTGGTCGCCAGCAAAGGCATAGAATGGGCTGTTACCGGCGATTCCAGCTGCTCCAGCGATCGCAGGGGTCTTCTCGCTGTACACGCTGGCGGTACTCTTGACATCCGTAGCGTCCGGATCGAAATCAAACAACGAGTCACGTCGTTTGGACCGACGCATACGACGATGCATGCAGAACCACAATGCAAGGCCGACTAGGATGATGATAATGACCGATATGATTGCTGTGAGAGCCTTGGCAGTGGGCGAGGAGTCGATTGTCTGGAAGAAGCTCTTTTTGGACTCCGATGCGCCAGTAGCAGACGCTCGTGTCGAAGACGACTCGGCCGTTGTGAATGCAGTCCCAGTAGTTTCATAGACGGTGACGACCGGAATACCCTTCGAATCTGCAATAACGGGCTTGGCTACCAAAGAGGTGTTGGCGATTCGAATACTGCTTGTGGATGTGCTGCTGACGTGCGAAGTCGCGGTCGATGTGACAGTTACAGTAGGTTGCCGGGGAATCGAGATAGCAGCAGTGTTAGATGGGCTGGAAAGAATGGAGCTCGAGGAGGCGATGGAAGCGGTAGGTAATGGCCCCATAGACGCGGTTCCAATATCATGGTCAAACCATTGACTCTTCTCTGTAAGAACCGCCTTGACAGCACCTGAGGAGGCCGTGAAGACTTTAGAAGCGGCGGCCGAAGAGGCTGTCTCTTCGGCCTCGACACTGCTTGGCTTTGTAGCCACAGCTTTGATCCTATGTGCAGTTGAAGGTGATGGTCGGACTGGGTTGCCTGATAAGCTGTTCGTCGCTACAGTTGATCTCACGGTGAAGGAAATGGAATGTCGGCTTGATGTCACCGACGTTGCTGTCGGATCTACGAGTTTGATGTTGGCGGATGGGCGGCTGGATGGCTTGTCTGAATCGAAGCTTCTTCCTGTGGCTGCTTCTAGCTGGACTGCCGAGACAACCGCGCTGATTTGAGCGGCATCGAGAGTGAGAGTGATGACGACGCCTTCTCCCGCAGCAACATTATCAGGATAGTCGGTCGAGGCTGAGTCGTCCGTGTTGCCCCCTTCTTGTTCGGACCTTGTGGGAAGTAAAGCGTGCTGTGTCATGGTATACTATTATCGAAAGTCACGTGAGTTGAGCAGCGGAATGATGATGCCAGCTCGTCAGCGCTTACCACTTGATACTTGCAAGTCAGGTATGTTCGATAGTATGTAGCAACATCAGTAAAGCAGAAGGAAAGCGGCATTCAGCATCAAGGGCTCTTAACCCGCCAGCCATGGCATGGGATTGCTGGTATCGCCCATATCGTCCAGACAGGACAAGGCCGACCTCGCGGGTTCCAGGGTCAGCATGGTACCTGACCGACAGCGTGGGAACTGAATATAGAACGACGCATCGGGGCACCGCTCGACATGTCTATGCTGCGGCACAGGTCTGCACGCCGCCCATCTTCCCCAGCAGGCAGGTGGCGGGTGATCGGCGACAGCCATCTGGCGGCTTGGGAAGACCGGCAGGCAGGACGGCTGGGCGATCAGCAGTTGCATCTGCAGCTGTGTTATCCGACGGTGCAGCCATGCTCGCGGGTCCACGTGGCTGCCGCGTTGCCGGGATGCTTCCGCTGCATGGTGCTGTCGGGCGAGAGCAAACCAGAGAAGCCGACTTGCCGACCGCTCAACTTGGAAGACGGCACGGAAGCACCCGTTCGCAGGCAGACACGCAGACTGACGTACATGGCTCCATAGCGCACGCTTCTCAGACAGGGTCCCATGCCGGTTGGGCTGCAAAGATGGATGTGAGTGCTCGTCTGGGCTATCGGTACCTCGACTACCCCTGTCGCGCCTGTACAGCCCATCGTTGGCACAATCTATATACTCTGCTGCATCCTTCATACTCTCACGAAAGCATTGAGAACAACGCTGACTGCTGATGACACCCACGCAACCCACCATCCCAGGCCACCTTTGCAGCCCTGATGAACAAGGCTAAAGCCAACACCCAGGCACAAGTTGGACTGGTACTTGCAAAGCAAGCTGAACTCGAGGCAGCTCGCAAGAGAGAAGCCGAAATCGAGAAGCAGAATGCTGCCAGAGAAAAGGAGCGCAAGCTAAAGGAGGTGGAAGCTCGTCGCAAGAGAGAACAGGAACGGCTGATGCTCGAGGAGAAGCTGCGTCAGGAGAGAGAGCACAAGCGAGCTCAGAAGGTGGGTCGCTTCCCTCATTTGGTTAGCTAACAGATCCTCATGCTTTCTTGCGTACACAGGAGCGAGAGCAGCATGCTGCACCACCTCCGACAACTCAGGTGGCAAAGACAGGGAGGAAGCTGCCATCCACAACCGAGCCCATACCCTCCGCTTCGACCTCCAAGGTTGTCAGTGTAGCTCTTAAGAAGAAGAGACGCATCGATGCCATGTTCTCGGACGATGAAGGTCCCTCGGACGCCTCTACATCTCGCAAAACTGGTCCGGGTAGGCATCGGACTAGCGGCTCGACCGGGAAGTCTGTTCGAGGATCCTCCGCACTGTCGTCTGGCTCAAACAGTCTTTCTGCTAAAGAGAAGCTCAAGCTGGAGTTCGATCCCTCACAACTACGCAGCCTCAATGAAAATCGCAAGGATGTGAGGACTATCGAGGAAATTGAGCAGGACTACCGTAGGAGCCAAGCTCTGGCACAGCCATCGTCAAGTGCATCGCCCAGTCAAGGACTTTTTGCCAGCCGCAAGACTACAAGTAGCGCATCTCAGTCAGCCAATCCGACATCTGCGCGAGGGTCCGCCAGTAGCATTCAGGACGCCCGCTCCGTAATCGCCCAACCTCCCGACAAAACAGCAGCACATGGCAACGGCAGAGGTAGAGATGAGCATTCAGATGTTCGCAAAAAGAGGCGTACCACCTCGCCTCCTGAGTTGCCGGCTCGCAAAATCCCATCACGGTCAAGGTCACCTCCTCGCAAACGCCCAGCATCTCCGCCTTCTATGCCATCCCCTGCGAAGCTCTCAAAAACGGAAGCACGTAGGCAAGAGATCTGGGCCATACTCAACCCCCACAAGGCTCAAGGACCAGCGTTTGGTTCTGCTTATGCAGATAACGACGACTCGGATGATGATGATATGGAAGCAGGCGTCGATGATATCGAGGAAGAGGACCGGAGGGCAGCCCGGATCGCCAGGCTCGAGGACAGGAGAGAAGAAGAGAAGCTCAGGCAGAGAGCTCTTGAGAAAGCTGCCAAGAAGAGCGGAAAGTCGTGATCCAACTCGCAAACAACGCTGCCATGGATCACGGCAGGAACAGGTATTTGTGCAATATGTAGCAACCATCGCCTGAGCAGACGCACCGCAGCCAATCGTCGGTGAGGGTGAGTTGCCGAACCAGCTTGAAGCCTAGGAATGCTGACCATTCACTTGTGCTTGACCAGTTAAGCCAGATTTCGTCGTTTGTTACCTTTCTATGCATTGCAAAGGCTGTATATTGTCATTGTAGCTTGAACATCGTTGTCCGACGGGACACCCTCCCATTACAAGCAAGTTGCCGTGCGCGGGTTTGCTGTTCCTTATCGTATTTGGAGGCTTTCGAATGCCACTCTCATAGACCACCACGTGCACTACGTATGCTGCAAGCAGCACTCTTTTGCCCTTGCTCCACCTCACCAATTCGCACTTTCATGAGGCTCGGATGCTGGAGCGCATCTCCCGCTCAGTATTCAGGTGCTTCCATCGCTTCGAAAGCGCACTCACCAGGTTTACGGACCGTGTAGGCCCAGCATGCGTTTTCTTTTGCAGTGTGCTGCTCGTCTTGGGCACGATCACGTTTTGTGAGCATACAAATTCTGGGTGGAAGATTACTATCGGAAGATGAAGACAGAATATAGCAGCTGACGCGTATGCGGTTCAAAAAGTCGATGTGTACTACTCTGATATGTTCCTCAAGACCGATGCATCCTGGTTCACCTCTATCACCGGTTCTCTATGGTCGGTCTACCTGGTAATCAACATCGCGTTCCACTATTACAGCGCAGTTACCATTCTGCCCGGAAGCCCAGCGGACGCTCCTGGCACAGTCAGGACACGTCATTTCCTCTCATGGAAGAATGAGAGAGCCTCTGCTCGGCCATCTGAGGTGCACGTGGGTGACCGAAGGAAGCGACGACGAGATCGCTTGCTCGACATGCAGGAACTATCCTCAAGTACACGAACATGCAAGCGCTGTCCGATGATACAGGATGCCCATGATAGAAGTGTGTGGAAGCAACCTCCGAAGCCAGAAAGATGCCATCATTGTAGCGTATGTGCGGCGTGCTGGCTTGCTTTTGACCACCACTGCCCTTGTAAGACCAGTTCGCATGCTCTGCTGAACAAACGCTCGCTGATGGCGTACATCTGAGAACAGGGATCAACGGATGTGTAAGTATGCGAGTGACCTTCGGGTCCGTCTCCGCTAACATATAAATTGCGTTCAGGTTGGCCTGTACAATGCTCGCTATTTCCTGCTCTTCATGGTCCACATGTCTTTCGCATGCCTTTCCATCGCATTTCTAGGCTTTCGGACAATGTTAAGAACCTTTGACTTCCGCCATAACGTACGTCCTTGAGTATTAGCCTGCTGAGAATCCTCATCAAGCTAAAGCGCGCGTTTGCTCCCTAAAGTGGCCACACTTCACACCCCGTCCGTTCAGCCTGATCTTATGGATACTATGCGTAGCCATGGGTTTTGCGTTGGCAGTTATGGCTATATGGCAGGCAAGTCGGCTGAGAGTACCTAGAAACGCAATGGTCTGACGTGCTAGATGTTCAGCTGTGGCTTGTATCGCAAAACGAGACGGCTGTAGAAGCTAATGACAACTGTAGATGCAGAGGTATCCTTCCTTGTGAGACAATCACTGACCTTATATGCAGCCTATTATCGGAAACTTGCAAAGAAGAGAAATAAGGTGGGTCGCGCAATATAGGAATTCGAATGAATACTTCCAGACACTGACTGCTACAGGCTTCCGGGAACAGATCTTTCTTCCGCCTTACAATATCGGATGGCGAGAGAACATGAAAGACTTTTTCAATGTTGGCGAGGACCGGTATGCTCACTGGCGAATGAGTGCCTTCTCGCTCGTTGTACTGAGATGCTTTGCAGGTACCCCTACTGGACCATTCTCTTTCCCCTGCGAATCGAACCAACCACCGATGGCTGGCGCTGGCGAAAGCGACCTGATTGGCATTTGGGAAGCATAGAGGAGGACGACTTGTTGACAGATGAGGAAGCAGAGTAAGGAGATTAGTCCTTTGGTAGTTCAGCTGTATTACAATCCACTATAGTCTCAAAAGAATTATCTGAATTACATTATGATATTTTGAGAGTATACTTCGTCCCCACCCACCAGCTTTTGCTATTTGTATAGATAAATGCAGTCAGAGCTATAGGTGCTCCTTGCCAGACATGAACGCACCATTGAGCAGCAAACTGCGGCGTGCACAAAGCCCTGGTAGACCATCTTCGCGCGCCGACCTAGCTTCGCCCGAATAATCAGACGCCCTTTTGTTTGCCATTAGGCCTTCCCTCACAGCACTTCCCAGCAGTCATTCGTCTACTCACTCAGACTTCGGTCTTCAGATTTGCCTCCATACCTTCTGAAACCCTGCTGAAGCAGCAACCATGGCGCGTCCGACTCGTATCACGAGACCGTCACAAAACATGCGACCCAGCAGACCCAATCGCTATAAGGGTGTGTATGACGAGGACTGGCCGGAGAGTGAGTAGTAACATCATTCGGGACTCGGTACCCTTTTGCTTACATATCCACGCAATGTCTTTGCAAGAGCGTGGAAGGTATGCTGACAAAGAGGCACGACTACAACTGAAGCCAGAACGAAGGAAGCGAAAGGTCCGAATAACGAGAGAGCATCAGAGGCGCATAAACCGCGGAACGAGAGGGGGACCTACCATACTTGCTGGCGAGGCAATCAAAGCTGACAGTGAGCGGCTCTGCTTGTGCAGAGTACTGAAAGCAGCACATCTGACTCACAGCATGTCGCATGTCGCCGCATTCAAGAACCAGCAGAAGCAGCGAGGCCGCGCGTCAAACACGTCGAGGTCGTTGTATACGTCAAGCGCCGCGCACCTTAGAGGCAGTGTAACGGTCTGGCTGGTTGAAGTGGCTCGCATGGTATACTGCTTCTTCCGTCTATGCATATCCGTGCCTTCGCCGTAAATCTGTTACAGTATCTCTGGCCACTTTGTTTTTTGAGTCATGTACGCACTGGCCTTTCGCTCGAAATGAATTTCGCAAAGGAGATCGATTGGTGTGCTGCGACGCTGGCTGTCCGGCAGGTGTCATTCTTGCACCATCTCGCGTCCACCAGCTCCTTGGCGGTGCCTTACCGGGCGCGATAGTCGAGGACTTAGCAAGCGCTGTCAGCCAGAAACTGCCCTTTCATAATTATCGTTACCCTACGATGCCCAAACACAGGAATGTCTACAGCCGCAAACGAATGTGGGTTGCGGCCGTAATAACGGATGGAGCGCACCTCTCGCATCAACTGACGAGTACTTTTGCGCAGCGAGACCCCTCCCAAGGGTATCGTCAGCAAACATAGCCATCGCGCTCAGAAGGCAGAACTTGCCAAGTCAGCTCGCGATAAAAAACACCTTAGACGTCAGCTTGTTACGAGAAAAAATATGAAAGCAGTGAAAGATGCATGGACGAGTCCGGCGACAACTTCGCCCATGTCAGAGCAGGATTACCATGGTAACCGCCTGTTCATACCGTCTGACGACCGTGAGTCTCCTGCCTGCGACCTCTTGCTTCGAGACTACGAGCCTTAAGTGCTAGCTACACACTAGCTTGAGATGAGGTCGACATAGTCGCTGAAGGCTTTCGCGCAAAGTATTTACTGACATCCGCCGTCTTCTTTCTTTCTTATCGCAAGGACCGTACAGCCTGCAGCAAGGACGGGAGAACGATTTGCTTGCTGCCGCCCAAGGTGGGAACAATCGAAATCCAAAGATTCTCTGAAGCTAACTTGACACTTGAACTCTTGCCCGAGAGAAGACAGGAATGCAATATCGGGTCGAGCGCCTTTTATGGGAGGCGAGGCCGGGGTAACCCGCGCGCATGCCATATTGAGAACTGCTAATATGGTCGAGCATGCATGCGAAGATGACGAAGAGGAGCCGAGCATCCGCACCTGCAGGAAAAATCTATCCTACGCTGAAGAAGTGGGAAGTTCTAGCCCCTGCCGGAACTCACCTGCGGGAACGATATCGAGCCCGACGCCACCCCGTTCGCGACCAGCCAGTAGCGCTGCCAGCATCGACTTGAGATCACGCGGAACATCCATGACTGGGGTCAGCTCTCCGGACGTTGCCCGCCATAGGATTTGCCCAAGCTCCCCTATACCCTCTAGTCCTCCGACTCTAATGTCACCTCCGAAGCAGCTGGCCAGAAGGCGCCTTAGCAATAAAGGGCCAATGGAGTCGGAGATAACGTCATCTCCCATCACGATTAAGCATACTCGGGCACAAGCGATGAGAAAAGCATCTGCTGCACCGCCTACGAGCGCAAAGAAGCAGAGAACGTCAGCACCCAAAAAGCAGAGAACGTCAGCACCCTCTGCCAAAGGACCGAAGAAAGCGGTTAATCGGAAAAGAGATGCTATCTTCCTATTGCCATCACTGAAGGTATACAGACCATCTTGAACCTGGACAGACATTTCTCGCCTAAGCCATCAACTTTATGTGTTGCAGTTCTCTGCCATTTCGTCATTAGTGTTTGAGCTGGATGATAATGCCATAATCTTCGACATAACACACCTTTGTACGAGTTCACCAACATACATACCCTCGTAATGCACTGGCTTGCCATCTGACTTTATTGTGGAACGCCGGCGTTCCTCCAGCTCTGGCAAAGGTTGAATGAACTCGTGCGGTGATAGGTGGTAGAAGAACGTAGAGCTGATGCGATACAGCGGCCTTTGAGGTGTCTCGCGTTTCGATCGCTCGATGGCAGCCATTGTCCCATCCGTGCAGACCACTGAGAACAGATCAGTGATGAAATGAAGAGCAAACGGAAATATTGTATGTCACCTTCATGGAAGCCAGCAAGGATGAGACCTCCAGTCAAGTGTCTGACCGAATCGAAAGGCAAATCAGTCAAGACGGACAAAGCTTTCTCGCTCGTCAGTGGAACCTACTCAAGCTGCTTTCCCGCTTGCACGAGGAGATGCCCAGGTGGCATTGAAACCTGAATCCGCTTGCCCTACAGAGATAAGCACATGCGAACAACTCAGTCTGCTGATGGTGCTTCGCAAATAACATAAGGTCTGCAGTTGGTGAAAACGTACAGAGTTTCGAGCCCAAATATGTAGACCAGGATAGCGGGAGCGCCCGTGAATGGTCAGATAGTTCAGATCGGAATGAAAGCCAGCAAAAATGTCTCCTTTTCTGCCGTATTTTTCCAGATTCGTAGAAGTAGGCGCTAGCAGGTGCGATCCATTTCTGCGAACGAGCTCATCATGGTCAGAGCAATCCTATTGCAAGGGAAAGCTGGCGCAACGAGCGCACCTGGCGAGTTTCTTGAGACTATTCTCCGGAAGTCCCAGGCCCACAGCAAGCATACCGTTGACGTCGTCCACAGCTGTGAGCATTTGGTTTCCCCATCTCTCCATCTTTTGTTTCCAGTCAGGAAAAGCTGCAGGTAGCACATTTGGAGCTTTCAGCATTGCGAATTTGTTTGCGTCCCCTTCCACTCGTTCTTTCAGTTCACTGCTCTCGTCTGGCAACTCGGCGAGCTCGTTCTTGTTCATTCGCCAAAAGAAACGGCATTTCGGATCCTTGAATTCCCCGGTCAGGTCGAGAGGCCGTTCGGACGGCTCTAGAGATGCTATCAGCTCGTGGCAGTCTGTGTCCAAGCTGCATCGTGGTTTCTCCGTGTTCTCGAGTGTCGCGCCAACTGAAGATGGTTTTCATAATTGGAGGCAGTATAGGGATGACAGGATGTTAGCCACATCGGCTCGCTGCCTTGACAGGGGGGATCCGATATCTCGGCTCGAGCGGCTTTCTGGCCGAACCGAGGTCCCCTCCCTCCCATGAACTTGGAAGCTCATGTACAACGCACCTTGATAGCCGTACTCTGGGCGGATGTCCTTCCGCAGAAGCTCGTCGGGCTGGGCAAAGTAGTGCTCCAGGAGATCGAGAAAGGTGGAATTGTCATCCTCAGAGACTCGCGAGTCTTTCACGACGAGTGCGCCGTACTTGACGAGCGCGTCGGCAGTTCTGGCAGGATGGATCGGCGGACATCAGAGACGTATCCGGTCTGTCGATGCTGCAGCCATCTCCTCTGGCTAGCAAGAGCTCTTGAGGGCAGCTGACGATACTCACTTCTTTGCCTCGGCCTCGCGCGCTGCTGGCTCGCCGTGCAGAAAAGCGTCGAGGTCGACGATTGGAAGCGTAGACATCGAGGTATGCGGCGAGTTGCAGGTTGGTGTCCGTCGAGGGCTTTCGTCAAACCCTGTCAGACCGTCCACCCCCAGCAGCCACATTCTTTCGGCCTCACGTGCTTGTGGCTTCGCGACATGTGCATCCTGGTGGCGACTGTGTCCGCTTTGTCTTTGCGTCTCCACCGCGCAAGGAACCCCAGTGAGCTGTGATATGCCAGGGTCTATGTCCACCCTTGCACCAACTCGAAGCACCTTCTGCCGACTTGCCAGGCATATTCCTACACTCGATCACCGGTGTCGCTCCGGCTTGCAGACGCCGGGCTTACCTTGTCTCAGAGCATTACAACGACAGCTATCCCATTCGAATCAGGCTCCATACCAGCACAGCACCATGGCAGACGACTCTGACTACAGTTCGATGTCGGACTCCGACTACACCCTGTGCTATTGGCCTGGTGCGGGCACCTCGTGTATAAAGCCGCTGGGCAAGGCTGACGTGTTGGCAACTGCGTGCAGGAATACCTGGGAGAGGTGTGTCGTGATAATTCTGTACACCCTGCGAGTCTCTAATCAATGCTACACTATCTGTTCACACCAGGCGAATTCATTCGTCTGGTACGTGGCTCGCAGTTTGGCTTGCGGAGACGGAAGCGGACCCGAGAGGGACCCGAGACAACAACCGCTAACGACAGTGTTCCGCACCGGACAGGCTTTCGAATACGCCAAGCATCCGTACAAGCAGAATCTCAAGCCCGAGAGCTACCTAAAGTACATCAATGATCCCTCTTCAACCGGAAACGGAGCCCCGCATGCATTCGCCCCCCCTATCCTCAAGCACAAGAACATTGTCATCTCCCAAACACCCAACATCCTCCTTTACATCGGGGACGAGCTCAATTTGAATGGAAAGAAGTACATTGACAAGTACTACGTCAACGAGCTGACTTTGACAATTTTGGACTTGAACAACGAGATTCATGACACAGTGAGGACCCTGTGTGAACGGGTACCTTGAGTACGAGTTGTGCTTGACTTTTGCTTTTATTGCCAGCATCATCCCATTTCGGTGGGACTATACTATGAAGATCAAAAGGAAGAGTCAAAGCGCAAGGCCAAGGACGTACGTGAGAACCGTATTCCCAAGTTCTTCAACTACTTCAATGCTGTCCTCAAGAAGAGCGGCACGGGTTATCTAGTTGGCAATGTCGTCACGTACGCCGATTTGGCGTTGTTCCAAGTCGTCGATGGTCTTCAATTTGCTTTCCCAAAGCTGATGACCAGGCTTGAGAAGGAAGGCGCTTATGCCGAGGTCTTCAAGCTTAAACAGACTATCGAGACGACCGCCCAGATCGCCAAGTATTTGAGGAGTGAGAAGCGCGAGAAGTACAGTATGGGCGTCTTTGTGAGTCATCTTCTGCGAACCCAACACATAAGCGAATCACTCACACGGACGGATATGGTGGCAGCGTCACTATCCGGAGCTGGATGAGCAATAAGAACGTATGCGACAAGACAACGTTATGGCCTCCAGCATGGAATCCTCTTGTCGCATGTAACTTAGTCTCAAAGCTAGTAGCTACCGAATAAACCATTTTAAAGCGTCCGATGGCAGACTGTGCGGAACATTGCCGTGTTTTAGCCATGTATGCTGAAGTGCCGCGGAAGCTTTCAGACGCTCCGTGCCAGGGAACTTGAGGAAGCCCTCGACGAGTTCGATGATGTCGTTTGCTTCGTGTTCGTGATTTGGTATATTTGGCAAAAGGGTCTTGAGGTCCGCTGGAGGAAATTGCCTGTAGGTGAACTTGCCGAAGTCTGGGAGGTTTATCGCATCCTGCAGCAAAGGTGTGACGTTTCTCGTTGGTTTCATTGGGTGTTCAGATTCGGACGGCTGCTGGAAAGACTTACTGGCCATGTTTCGACAGTTGGTGTGCCCCGTATCTTGAAGATGCTGCCTATGAGTGCAAAATCACTGTAACCGCCCTCGAAAAGGGAGGAACGGATGATTGGACCAGATGTGGTTGTGCTTAGGAAGAACAATTGAGGTTCGTCTGAATCTGGAGATGGTGGCCGAGTTGGCCCCACTGCTGTAAACAGGCCGGCTATGATAGCTCCCAAAGCCCATCGGTCAATGGCGAAAGGATCGTAAGAACGAGAGCCGAACAGAAGTTCAGGAGCGCGATAGGGTCTACATAATGGGGTCAGAAGTGACACGAGAGGTGTATGTACCTTCTTTATGAGCAGTCGTGTGCGAAGCTCTGCTTACCCTGTCCCCAATTCGAACTGTAAGTTATCTGTGCCTTCTTGCCCAGGATTTCCTGCATCGTAAGCGACGCCAAAATCCGTAAGCACCAGATGTCCCTCAGCAGATATGAGAAAATTGGAAGGTGACAAATCTCGATGTGCTACATGCTGACTCTCAAGGCTTGCTACAGCACTGCACATCTGTTTGATGAGGTGCTTAGCTGTGCTCGTGAACGTATTCTCATGATGTAAGGGAACGAAGGTGGGGTCGTCGAGTATGTCCTGGAGCGTGAGTGAATAGAACGGCAATGCTAGAACATAGTGAGACTCGATGAAGTATGCATTGAGAAGGACGCAAATCTATGGTGATCGATCCGTGCACATTCAGTTGAGCGAAAGATGCTGTACCAGCGAGGGTGAACTGCGGATGACGCACGTTTGGATGAACGAGGCGCGAAAGCAGTCGGATCTCCTTCCTGACATCGTGTGGTTCCCTCACATCGGGCGCGAAAACGACTTTAAGGGCGATTTGTCCACTCTTAGAGGGTACCCGGTAAATGGTGGCCGCCCGAGAGTGTACATGTTCGGCAACGCCCGACAGCTGCAGATCCAGACTGTCACCTGCAAGGATACCTTCTTGCAGGATCTGTGCAGGCTTTGGTGTGTTCAGGACAGCCAAATTCACCATTCGTGAAGCTAGGGTGTTGGAGCAAAGTAATGAAGCGAAACAAGGCGGTCACACTTCTGATGAAGCGAGATTGCGAGCAATGTCTAGAGCCTAGGCCGGCATTTGACAGTTACAAAAACATACAGAGCAGATACAGGAAATAGTCATGTTTCTCAGATGGCTACTTCATTGATAGCCTTGAAGCTAGATGGATAGTCTAGAGAGTATAGATACATAGATGGTATACTTGGGTGACACGTGACTGTGGGCTACTCCAACTTGGTGACAAATTGCCCTCCATCGAAACCGTCAGAGCCTTCCGCCTCTGTGCTTCGCTTGGGAAACTCTGCCGAAGCGGCGGCTGGGGACTTCTTGCGCACATTCAGTGGGAGAACCGCTTCTTCGTTGCCTTCAGCGATATGTGCCAGGTCAGGTTGGCTCTGATCGTCATTGGGTATGACGTCCATTGGAGCATCGATAGCGGAGGTACGATGACTTAACGGGGCTCTTGAATCGGCTCGTTCCCCATACATATCCTCTCCAACGTCTATATACCCACTGGCCGGCCTATCGACGGGTAGTCCGCCTGGTGTTTGAGCGGGAGTGACGAATTCCGTTGGAGGAGAGGGTAAGACCGACTGGCTATTGCGCCACTCGTCACGGAGTCGTTGTGCCGGCGATGTGGAATCGTCGTTGGCTGATCGGAAACTAGGAATAGATGAACTGCTTGGATTCGAGCGTCTGAACGCGCCAGCGGCTAGACGCCTTCCACCGCCATCATCGCCCGTTCGTATAGCATACGAGTAATCTTTATCTCTTACGGCTCCCATGTTCAGATTTGGTGAAGGTTGCAGCAGAAGAGGACGCTCATGGGCTTGTTGGACAGAACGCAGATCAAAGCCGTGCTTGCTACCGAGAGTGGTGTCGAGCGTAGATGTACGAGCACCTTTGGGGCGTCCGGAAGCCGGGGAGTTGGCGCCCATCGATGTAGAATAGTCGCCTGGTCCACCGGAGTTGCTACGCAAATTTGCATAGGGATTGAAGTAAGGACTGGAAGACGGCAAAGGCATGCCCAGATTTACTGGCGGTGGCGCTCTCATAGGTGGTTCAAGACTAGGTATGTCATTGAGATACGCGATCGATGATCTTCCCATACCTTCGTTGCTATCATGCCTATTGCGGTGTTCAGAGCGATACGACTGTTGCTTCACTGGTGGTGTTCGTTCACGCCTTGTCGGTGAGGAGGGCACTACAGAAGTGGTGGGCGACTTGCTATTCGACGTTGCTACTGTTGTATAGACATGTTGAGATGGCGCCAACGTGGGCGAAATTTGCTGCTTGTGAGTCGACTTCACGAAAGACGGCGAAGCTTGTCGTGGTTTTACTGAAGAAGCTGCGGCAGCCGCAAGAGCAGATGCTGCTGACAAATCCGGTGATGGTGCTGTGCGATGAGATTCCCGCTGCGAGATGTTCGAGACTAGGGCTGGCGGGTTTGGCCTCGACCCTTGCACCGCTACATCGTGCGGAGGGACAGGTGGCGAGCCTTCGACGGTGGGGCTCGCAGTATAAAGTGGAACAGGCTCGGGCTCCCTCTCGGCCTCCGCAATGATAGTGGGTACATCCATTGGGGATCTTTGGGAGTCGCCTTCCTCTCGACCAGACTTCGGGGCTTGGTCATCACTTTCCTCCTCATTGCTTAGCGTTGGTGCGGACGTTGAAGCTTCGTGTGACCCTGAAGCTCCATATAGTCCAGTTCCGACAAGGTCTTCCCCCGATGGTTCGAAGTCTTGCCTTGGCTCTTGCGCATCTTGCCTCTTTTCTTCTTCCTCGAAAGCGGATGCGTGGTTCTGGTCGTATGCCTGGTTCTGGTCGTATGCCTCTGACTGCTCTTCAAGATTGTGATTAGCGGCGACGTGTTGATCTTGCTGAACCTCTAGGTCAGGCGGAACTGGACGATCATGAAGTTGATGTCGTTGTATTCTATCGTCGGAGGTAGCGGACGGGTCGGAGAATCCCCCTACTCCCCTATTCGAAGAAACCTCCGTAGATTGCAGGGCAGAGTGTGTTTCTTCTTCTATGGTAGTGATACCCGCGTGCTGATGTTGTGGCTCAGTGGCCAAAGGCGACATCTGACTTTCATCGATATATTCTGGCTCGCTGTAGCTGTTCTCCTCCTCCCTTGAGTATTCAGCGCCTCCATACGGGTCTGCAGGAGGTTGTTCCTCCTCACGGTATTCGGCAGAGGTTGTCTGACGCTGGGCCGCTGCGCTTACAGCCTGCGGCGCAGCGTGCATTACTACACCTTCAGACTGACTGTATGGGTTGTGCTCGTTCGTGGTATTCTCTTGCTGTTGCCAAGTCGAGTGGATAGCGTCCGAAAATTCCCTCTCTAACCCAATGTGAGCTGGTGTGGCCAGTGGTTGGAAAGCAGGTTCTTGGCGTGAATCGGTGTAGGTCTGTCCTGCAGAGCTTGGCGACTGATGTTGGCTGTCCTGAGCTACGAGATACTGACCTCCGCCAGCCTTCAAGGACGTATCTTGGCTAGAACTTTGTCTCCTGTTTCCTTTTCTCCGCGGTCCAGCTTCCTCAGATCTCCGCTGGGCGTCTTGCTCGTACTCGTAAGATTGGTCAAAGTCCCCCTGAGATGGTACCGGTAAAGTACTGTAAGCTGGCTCTGCATTGTTTGCATCGAATACAACCTTGTGCAGGCAAGTCTGTGCTTCGCCGTAGATCTGCATGGTCCGATCAAAGCCTGTCAAGTGAGACGTTAGAACCAATCCTGTGACCAGTTGCGATCTAGCTGCGCAGACTTACTGTTGTACATGGTCCTATCTGTACCCGGTTCGGTCCTATCGAGTCTGATTTCATAGGTCAATAGCTTGCCGAGTTCTCCAATGATGGTCATCTTCTCTCCAAGCTGGCACAGTGCCGCCAACTACCAGAAACACTGGTGTTAGTATTTTCAAACGATGCGCAAGTACACATATGAAGCAAGACTGACTTGGTGAGAGACGGCAGATCGGGCTGTCTGCCTCCGGTAATCGCCAATGGCCGCTTCCTCATTGAATACGGAGTTTTCCATTCCTACCATCTCGTTGCGCAAATCTGATAATTTCTGTGTCCACGTAGCAAGATCCTTGTGCTCCGGACTCATTTTGGAAAGCTTCTTCTCTGCCGCATCTATCTTTCCCTGAAGCGTATCCTTGTTCTTCTTGAGCTGACTGAACTTTTCTTCTCTCGTACGCAATTGTTTGAAGTACATCCGAAAGTTGGCAAGGTGATCTGCATACTCTTCTTCCGCTTTAGCCAAGTCGTTAGCCAGTAACTTGGCTACTTTCCCGAGAGTATCCTAGGGGTGATTAGAAGGCGGCGGTGAACAGGTGTCAGACACAATAGCACGAGCCAGCGAGAAACGGGTGATAAGCAGCCAGGAGAGGTCGTTTCTTTCTTCACGAGGGATTTGTCCACACTTACTGCCAAGTCCGGTCCTTCAGACTGAGCCCACTCGTCCAGCGCATGAGAGGCCTTTCTCAGGTCATTGGCGACCCGTACGTGACTGTTCAGCAGGTTCTTCTCCTGGCTGAGCAGGGACTGCAGTGCCTTGAACTCGCCAACATTGATCTTGCTCGTATGCTCCAACCGCTGCTTTGATTTGGACAAGAAGCTCGACATGGCTGCTCTCAGGTGCCTAATCGACGGGCGTCACCGCAATCTGCGGACACTACCTCGCAGAGCGTGAAGCGGCCGGGGCGACAGCGAGATTCCAGCTTGCTTGCTCCTAAGCCTTCGCTGTATCACTAACAGTATCTCAAACCTTTGGGCTTTACTACCGTATCGTTCACGATCCGACGCTCCCTCCCAAACTGGAAAGCGGGTGGCTGTGAGTAAAGGCGATCGACTTCTTCCTGACTTGCTGACAGGTGCGCCCTAACTCGAATGGGAAGGATAGCAAGAAGGATGCTGCAAGCCATGCAGGAGCTTTGAGGAAGGCGCCGGACAGGTGCGATGCGCTGGAAAGCTTTGTGTTGTACGTGCTAGAGATACAGTCGGCCGGCTGGTCACGCAAGCTGCCGAACGCCGTTCTATGCTACATTTAGGCGATCTCCGCCTTAATCAATCACCAATTCTTTGGTACCAGCGAGGGGTTCATCCTGGTTGCAGAGCAAGGCGAGCTAGTTCGCTCTGGCTGTACAGAGCACGCTCGTAACGGGAGTTTTGCTCCTGCTGTCTTGCGACCTTTGATGTAAGGTTGTCCACTTGGTAGATCTCTGTGATGTGGACGGCATCAACTAGTATATCGCTGCATCAAGTATGTTCTCCACATACCTAGTAAGTGCTTCCCGGTCCACAAGCCCAGCCTGGCAAGCCCGGCGTTTTCTGGCGAAGGTGAGCCGTCCTTGCGCTCCAGCTTGATTTTGTCCTTGTTCCTGTCGGCCCCTCCCATACTGGCAGCTATAGCGTCTGCAGTAGCAAATGTATCAGCAAGTGCATGCCAAGTGCTGCGTTGAGGGAGACTTACGTGCAGAGTGAAGCATTTTGAAGGCCTGATCGTTGCGCGTATTCGAAAACTGACACGCAAGGAGAGCGAGAACGACAGGTTTGATATGCTGGTTGCCTACATCGGAGCACATTTGCAAAGCAAGACTCAAGTTCCGCCTGACCGTACCAATTACAATTCAGGTCGTCAGTCCTGTCCGCCTAGCGGTGGGGAGCGGGCGGGCACTACGCACTTGGCCCTACTTATTTCGCCATTTACGAGCGCTTCTACAATCAGTCCCAGGATTTTGAGCGAAGGATTGAGCTTGTTGCAGTCTATAAGAATGCGTTTTGCGAATCCTTCGAGGTCTTCGTTATACTCGAAGCCGTCTACTCGAACGGCGTCGGTATCTGCCGGAGCATCCGAGTTTGCTGGTTGGCGACCCTTCGGGCTTGATCTGCTCGTGTGACCATCGCTCGTCGTTAGACGAACACGATGACCCTGTGCAAGTCTGATCAACAGGAGAGATGCGCGGGCCACGATACCTAAATGGCTGGTAGCACCGGTCCACTCGAAAACCCTGGTGAAATACTCGAAAGCGGTGTCCAGCTCTCCTAGAAAGGCGCAGAACATAGCGTGAAGTGTCACAATCCTTGGCTTGTACATGTCCCAGAGATCATATGATCTTGCTAGGTTGACGAGATCAGCGATAATCTAACCGTGTACGCTTTAGCATTATTGGCCAATATAAGCAAATGAGTGACTCCACTGACAGCATGTACATCGTTCAGACTTGATCGCATGAGAAGCAAGTCTCCTTGTATGAGCATCAGATCGAGTCTGATTCCAGCCACCTGTTTCACGTGTTCTTCGATGGTGCCAACTGAACCTTGAACATATCGTGAATCTAGAGGGGAGTAGTATCAGTCCGATATATTCTGATTATTTGAAGTCGCAAGAAGGGCACCCTCAACCACTTCAGGTGATCTGAAGTCCCAGCCGAAATCGAACATCTCGATTAAGCGCTCCAGACCAGCCGATGCGAAATACAGACACTTTGGATGGCGACCCACTGGATCGAGCTGGACAATGGTCGATATGAGGAACGTATAGGCGTAAAATACACTTCGTGGCAGAGTCTTGAGCGTTATACGTTGAGTCTGCCCGCCGTTTCCTACTGTACATGGAAGAATAATCTGGAGGTCGTCCGTCAGTTGTATTACCACGCTAGTGCTAGTAACTGTCCGACCTACCGTAACACACCCGTCATTTTCATGTTCAGCTGGTGCCTTGTGATCCAAAAGAAATTGTGCACGTCTTATATTTTGACGAGCGGCTGTTGTTTGCCCAGCATGCGTCTGGTATATACACAGTAGAACAAGGAACTGCAGTAATAGTGAGAGGGGTAGATCTCGCAAAGCGGGATCCGAGTGGATCATATCGTAGGTCTTTGGCTTCGTGTCGTCCTCTTTCACTTCCGCATCCGCGATAGGGAGGTTAAAGTCTTTGGCCAGCCCCGAAATAATGGTGGTCGCCAAGTCTGAATCTCCTGTCAACATGGCCAATCTAGCCCTCATGATGAGCAGAGTCCAGCCGAGTTGGCGATGCCCACGGCTATGAGCTTGTTGCACCATATCTCCTATCATGGCGGAAGCGGAGGTGTAATATCGCTCGTATTTCTGAAGAATATGTATGAATAATAACTGAAAGCGATACAGCCAGCCAATCTGGCTGGGATAGTCTCGATGCCCTTCAACAGTCGCCCTTCTGGCAAGAGTCTTTGCGAACTTGACGTTACCGTTGGACAACGATAGTTCTATTTGGAGGTAAAGGAATTGGAAACGGTACTCTGCAAGGCTTTCGTGCTGTTACAGCATGGGGATTAGCATTGTGCAATGGTACTTTACCCCTCACGAACTAACCGTGGATGCCAAAGCGAGCTGACGGCATCGCAAGAAACAATGATAAGAAGACCAGACCTTTCGAAGTCATATAAGGACTCACTGCTCTGGCGATGACCTGCTCTGTGCGCTCGGTGTTATGCGTTTCTCTCGCCAGAAGCTCAGCTAGCATGAGCCGTGCTCGCAGATTTTGCCTCACATCTGGCCCACCAAGGCGTACCGCTTCCTCACAGCTTATTAATGCACCCATCATATATCTTCTATACACTGAAACAAAGTCTGCATAGATGCTGCCACTTTGACTTGTCCGAGAAGTGGCGGTCCCATCGGGTTCGGTTGCAGAGTTTCTATCTTGCTCACTGCTGTTTTCGACCTTGGGCCTGTAGCCTGCAGCTATTATTGAATTCAGTCTATGTGCTGCATTCACGTAGCGTGTAGCTATAACCAGCAGTTCAAGAGGAGCTGGCAATGTTTTCAGTCTTGTGAAGTCACGCGTTTTTTTGGGCCCACTTGGCGAACGAATCTCCTGAAGGTCTGGTGTACCCTCAGCTTTCACGACATACTCTTCCGCCTCCATTGGAGGCAGCAGAGAGGTGCGGCCTGATGCGAATAGGTGGAATGAGAACTGGACAAGGCAGAAGACAGATGGTCAAGATTGCGCGTGGTCAACGAAGTGAGGTGATCGAGCATTGAGGTACAGGATCATATGCAGGGTTGCGTTTGAAGATGATACAATTCAATGCCAATATAGATTGCTAGTGATGCGTAAAGACTCCGTGGAGTAACGAACAAAGTCAAGACTATTTCGCGGAGAGGCATATACTAACGTTGACAAATAGGAGCTTCGCGAAGCAGTGTTATCTCACAGGCGTTGAAGTCCGGCTTACTTGCTCTTTGCTACCCTACTGACTGTATGTGGAATGCGGGTGGCTCGCAGGCCCAAGGCTCTGCCGAGAGGCAGACCCTTCAGAGCTCGTTACGCGGGCTTTTGAATGCGCGAGATGAGGATAATCGATCTTCCCGGCGAGCCGTCTTTCACCTTTCAATACATTTCCGAAGCCTGGGGCAAGTGAAAGTGCTTATGGTGCGAGCGTTTCTAACGGTCTTGTTCCCGTCTCCCAGCGTTTCGAATGGGGCATGATTTGTTTTACCGGACGTGTGCAAATTGGAACGTTTCTGCCTTATGTGATGTAGACCTTCTTGAGCTGATGCCACTCGTAAACTTCTTTCGTCCTTGGACATTTGATTTTTCCATTGTTTTGGATTGCCAGCTGTTCACAGGCTTCTCCGGAATATACCATGCCGTTCGGCAAAGCATAGGCCGTATCTTCGCCAGCCAGAAGCTTACCTGTGACTTTGCAGACTATAGCTGAATTGGCGTGTAATCCACCTGGCACCTCGGGTGCCTTCGCAAGACTGCCTAGGAGATCTGCATCGCAGGTAGGGCAGTCTACGTTGTGGTCGGCCTTATCCGGGGAGAAGCAAGACGGAAGCTTGATGGCGCACAGGCCAGCCCACAATGAGAGATTGAGGAGAGGCAGAGGTGGAAGGGCGAATAGCGCTAGATAGGCTCGGCGAAAAGTGGCCGCAAGGGTCTTCCAACGCGAAGAGTTGTACAACGCCTGATACGGCAAACAAGTAGTGTCTGGGCCGAATGCCAGCAGAGTCATGGCCTGGCGTATACGTTGCTGACCATTCTTTACGGTTCCGACGGTCGGAATGAGGTGTTTCCGACAGTAAATGATGGCTAGCTGATGTTGCCTCCGACGAGCCAGCTCGATGAACTCCTGAAAACGAAGATCGAACTCCAGAGTGCTCTGCGGGAAAAGCCTAATCAGCTCTGTTTGATAAGCTGATGCACAATGTTTCTACTTACCTTGCCTTTCTTGAGGGTTGAGGAATTGTCCTTGCACCATTGCAAAGCTTCTGTGGCGGAACCAGCGCGGAGACCATCTTCGATGCGCTGAAGATCCTTGAACAGCTCGATGTCTACATCTGTCAAACCATCAAGCTTCTCATCTACGGATAATGTCTGCGCGGACTCCGTATAACCCCTCCTAAGGAGGTAATCCACAAGGTGGCGCTGGAGTCTGACGTGCGACCAAGCCGAGTATGCGCGGGAATCAAAGGATGTGAGGTTCTCCAGCTGCTGCAGATGATGAATCCGTGTTCTCGAAGAAGTAATTAGGTTATTCTGGGTACTCTGACAATCCTGAAGCTGTGAAGTAGCAGGCCGGCGTCTCGGCATGAATGCATGAGCTCAAGCTGAATGAGCCCGTCCTTACCTTGGCCTTGACAGCTTCCATGCGCTTTAGGGCGGCTTCCACAGCTTTGAGCTTGTCCTCTCGGCTGCCAGATGGAGTAGCTTTGATCTTCTTCAAGCCTGCTTCTACGCCGGATAGCTCCTTATCGGTGCCTTTGCTGACCATCCTATACGTCTTACGCATGCTCTCCACCGGAACTCGGAGCAAGGATTGCTCGAGCAAGAGCATGGCATCGCTATTGATGACCTGAGTAGGATTGGCCATAGCTATCTGCAGTTTCCCAACTAGTGCCAGCAAAGCAGTCAAGGATGAGATACAAGCTATCCCAAGCGTGGTAGACGCGATCGGCGGACGGTCACATCGGCTCCGCTTAACTCAACTGTCTTGTTCAAATCTTCTTATGTGAGAGCAGTACGCTATCACATACCATTGACGGATGGTCTTCCTGCGCGAAGGAGGGAAGGACGACCTTTCTATTCTGCTCGAGAAGGGTCGCCTGGATCTGGCAAACGCCACAGCTGCTGATGTTTGTGAAAACAGTGTGCTGAGACGGCCTGTACGTAGCTGACCTGTTCATAAACCCTCCAAATTCAAACCCTGCAGCCCTCGCGCCTGGCTTCAACTGGCCCTTCTGGATATCCCGCACGACCTGATAGCAAGGGCAAGCGAAAAGCAGAAGAGCCTATTGAGCCAGCTGAAAGCTTGCTTCATCGACTCGCCGGACCTAGTACTAACAAAGCTGGTCTCAAGAGAGAGTATGAAAATTGGCTTGTACAATCAGGTATACGTAATTAGCTTACCTCTGCACTAATTTGCAGTCCGAATGAAGTTCGTCAGATAATTTATCAATCCGTAGGTCCACTAATATGCACAGATACCGAAATGTTACCTAACAAGCTCTATACACTTAGAGCAAAGGAGGACACTACTTCAACAATGAAGAGCGTAAAGACGAAAAATTGACGGCAGAAATTCAGGCATCTCTTAAGAAACTTGATGAAAGTATACAGGCCAGAGGTGGTGATTTGACTTTTGAAGTGAGGAACTCCAGTCCCAGTCATGAATACGTTGTTCATGCGCGTGTATATATACTGAACTGTCCCGTGATACCCTTTTCCACAGGAAAAGAAAGCCGACAGGATCATTGCTGATCTAGAGGCGCACAGAGATCTGAGTCAAACCATAGTTGTGGTCGATTGCGACGCCTTCTACGCATCAGTGGAGGAGCTGGACAACCCGGCTTTGAAGGGAAAAGCTTTCGGTGTCGGAGAAGGTGTGCTCACAACGGCCAGCTACGAAGCTCGCAAATATGGTTGCGTAAGTGCGCTCTATAGACTAAAAGATCTACCAACGTCTGATGATAATCTGAACAGCGATCTGCCATGCCGGGTTATATCGCGAAGAAGCTCTGCCCGCATCTCATCTTCGTCAAGCTAGATTTCACGAAATATACTGCTGCCTCGGCAAAAGTGATGGCTGTTCTGGAGAGATATGGTAAGAGACAGTAAACCATTGACTCGTCCCCAAGCCCCTTATATAGATTTATGTGCAATAGACCCGAATTATTCACCGGCATCATTAGACGAAGCATACATGAATCTCACGCCGTATCTGAAGAGGACCGGCATGACTGCCGATGCGGCAATTCAGCAAATGCGAGAAGAAGTGAAGTATGAGACAGGACTTACGGTTTCAGCTGGGTGTGGCTCTAATACAATGTTGGCCAAGATTGCCGCGGATTTCAACAAACCGGATGGTCATTATATAGTAAGCAGATCATTTCCTGCATTATGTGCCTCCTATATCGACGCTGCTCCCCTCGGCGCTTGACAGGTCCAAGCCAGTAGGGAAGGCTGCAAGGGGTTCATGGACGATCTGTCGGTTCGTAAGATTCCAGGTGTAAGTAGTCTTGGTAGCTCGAAACTGCCCCTCCCACTGCGGCTCATGACTAATGACGCAGATCGGACGTGTAACGGAGCGGTGGCTAGAGGCATTGGGTGTCGTCAAGTGCCATGACATATACACCCTCAGAGGAAAGCTTGTGCTAGCAAAGGGTGAAGCAGGCGCCGCTGGGTTGTTCCGTTCCTACCTCGGTATCTCAGGCAATGTCGTTGAACGAGGGAAGCGAGAAGACAGGCGGGGTGTCGGTCACGAAACCACTTTCAGCACCCTTTGGCGGCCGAAGGAGCTGGATGACAAGCTAAAGGAGATTGCTACCAGCCTGGCGGAAGATATGGCCCGCTTGCAATATTCTGGAAGAACACTTACCCTGAAACTCAAGCTCGAAACCTACGAGGTGCTATCGCGCTCCCATACTCCGGGAGATGGACTTATGTTCCATACGTTTGACCAATTATACAAGCATGGTAGACAAATGCTGGACAACGAGATCTTGGCGCGTGCACAGGACCACGAAGCTGGAAGACCGATCAAGGGCAAGGGTAGAGATTTGCGGTTACGCCTGATGGGTCTAAAAGTCTCCAATCTCAGAGACGAGTCAGAAGAGGCCGTCAAGAAGAGCAAAGGCAAGGGTTCGCTCTACGATGTAAGAATGTTCTGATACAGCCTGCACGGCACCAAGTTGACTTTGCGGCATCTCTTGCAAGTGGGCGAAGAGGTTGACCTCCGAGGCCATGCCTGGAAGCCGTTTAAATAGTAAAGCGAATGCAGATGCACCGATTGATCTCACTAGTATTACAGATGACGAAGACGATGACGGGTATGACGATGTTTCATTGTCTGCAGCTCCTTGCCCACGCTGCCACAAGACATTCGCTTTCGATAACTCTGAATATGAACATCACGTTACCGGTTGCGGAGGCGTGATGGAAGCCTCCGGTCAACTCACAAGTGAGCCTCATCGCCTCCTGGCGGTCTAATCTCAAACTTACTAGACAACATGAACGCTTGTAGAACCGGAACCCATTGACCTCTCGTTGCCCTCTTCGCAAGATGATATTAGATGTCTTGCCGAAGGTGGCTTAGTGGCCGGCACTGCCTCTCCCAAAGCTACTTCCAGTCCCAGCAAGTTGGCTGGTCGATTTAGCAAAAGTAAAAGTAAAAGCAAAAGCATATCCCGTCCGGGCGGAGCGCTTGCTCGAATAATGGATAAACCACAACCAAAGAAGAAAAAATCGAGGAATCGGGACGGGTCCTAGCAGGGACGCTAGCATTGTAGCACAGATTTCAGAACAGGTTTGTTGTTGTACAACACAAGCAAATTGTGTGACTGGAGTAGGTGATGAGAATGGGTTGTGTTTGGATTGCTGTTACTGTTTCATTACTGGAAAAGGGGTGGCCGTCTCAGGGGTTATGCAACCCACCATCTTGACTGATTACTACCATTACGAATTTCCACCTTTGGCAGACTCCGACAGCCTTTCCTGCAGGCACAGCGTTCGGAGGGAAGCGGAGCCGCTGCGTATTATACAAACAATGCAAGAGACGGCTGCGTGAATATATATTTCTAATATAGATCAAAAAACAATTGGATGTAGCTAAGGAGATGGTCTAAAATATATGCTTCAAGTTCTGTTTTCCTTCAGTAAGTGCCACGGCCATTCTAACCGGTCGAACGTGAAGACACGCGTACTTCCCCCCTTTACTGCTATGCAGTCAGCATGGAACGTTGGAGTTTTCAAGGATAATTATCATAGAAAATGATGCGATTTGTCAAATCCCGGCCAAGATCAAGAGGTCTAGACAGATGAGTCTGTGGTGTAGGAGAGGATGACATTTCGAACGGCGGAGGGCTACTTGGGGCAGCCTGAAAGCCGGAAAATGCGTGATCGGTTGGAGAGCTACTGCGCGATAATTCTGGAAGGTCAGAGTTAAGCTCGTTTCCTTCTTCTTGCCAGTCGTACTCCATATTCCCCTGTATGTGCCTGTTGCGATGGCTAAAAGCCAGCAGACAAGGAAACAAGCGGTCAAGTTAGCAACGTTCAGATATACTGCGCTGCTTGCACCGCAACAAACAGAAGGTTGACACTTACACGTCTGCCTTCCGGGAGCGTGCCGCCATTATTTCTTCGTCTGACTCAAAGTATGTGATGTCATCCTCTTGGAACTCATCATATTTTAGGGGGACAGGCGTCTTCTCTCTCGGAAGCAGACGATCTTTTCGGGAATTTCGACGGAGAGCTTGCAACGGGCTTCTTTTCGGATCATACATCTTACCCAAGTGTCTGGAATAGCGGCTGAACGTTGTGGTTTTACGTTTTTTGGGAGATCTGCGACGGGCAAGGACAGACTTTGACACTATAGGCCATGTCTCTCGAAATTCCACTGCGGGGTTCGTGGCAGTTTCTCCATCTTGCGAGCTACCTGCAGGATAGTTGTCAGACATTCGACGAGTGACTGATATCTCTGGTATATCTGGTATTTCTAAGTTGTTTGCTTCAGACATCGGTGCCAGGCTGAGAGGTTGGCAGAGGGATCAGCCTGACTTGACTACGCGATAAGGAATAGTCTGGCAGTGTAGACAACACTTACGTGGCTGGAAGATGACTCTGCTTCCATTCGATGCTGCAAAAGGCCAACCAGAGCTATGATCAACGTCCCTCGCCAGAGAAGGTAGGTTTGTCCCTGGGTCCTTACACTCTTTGAGACTTGAAGTCGAAAGCAGCAAGCTTCGACAGCTATTCCGTCCCGTTTAGCATGGCCATTTTAGTATCTTCATCTATCTATCAATCAACTGTGAGGCCAAGAAACTCACATTGAAAGCTTTGTTACCGTGCATGCCTTTCTTACGGATCCTGCACAATAACAGCAGGAGAACATGTCAGTATGCACAACCCGAGAAACAGCCCTCTGGCTCTTATCTCACGTACTGAGTCCATCCTATATCCTGCAGAGCCCTCTTGAGAGCCTGGTACGTATTGAGGGATGCCAATCGCTCCTCGTCGGTGAAGTATCTCTGTATCGCTTGACCACAGATGTAGTCTACCGTAATCTGGTATCCAATGCACTCTTCCCTTGTGAATCTACCTTGCTGGATCACCTGTTCGTGCAGTGCATCTGGTATCAAACTCAGTCGGACTCGCTGGGTCTTGGTTGCACGTGTCTCCTTGGTGTTGAGTACTACTTCGCAGATGCAGCACGTCGGCACTTCAGATGATGGCGCCATTACGAGCAGGGTTCAAACGTAGACGTCTCAGCTTCTCAAGGTTGAATGGTTGGATATGTGGAAGAAAGAGAGACACGACAAGGCGTACACATCAGCTGCAAAATCTGCAGTCAGTCTCAATCGTAGTCTCCGGTAGCCAGCCGGGGCCTGTGGCCATGTACCCGGTCGAAGCTCAGGAAACGCTTGCAGACGGGAGAGGCTCGACAGGACAGCGCTCCAGCCATGGTACCTGACAGTATGTGTACTCATTGTCCGCGCACATGCTCTAGCAATGTGTCTGTCAGCAAGTAAATCGCCCAGCTTCGACTTCCTGGGGCGAGGAGCAGCTGTCGGAAAGTCGGAAGCCCCATCGCTCGCTAGCCGGCATTGCAGCATGAGATATGTATGGTATGGCAAGCAAAGGTGGCTCTTAGGTGTTGATGGTTGTTCAGAAGATGATCATCATTACGAGCCCAATGATAATCACATTCATCAGACAAGACCGAAAGCGCCCTTGCACCCTTGCAAGATAGTCGATCATTCGCAATATACCAATCATAGGACTGATGCCAAGTATAAGCAGGAATCTCCAATTCCAATTGTATAAGTGTCCTGACATTACGATATAGTATTCTAACTCTAACTAAAGACTTCAGACTTGTACAACTCCACTAGCGCTATCACCATTGTATATGTATTTAGCACAATTTCGAAAGCAGAATGTCCAACAGCAAGCCAGCATGCTGCGGATTTTCCTTAAAACCAATTTACCTTCGGTCTCCAGACTAAAGGCTAACCGCTTAACAGTTTTCCTCCTTGACTGCGGCAGACTTCTTCTGCTTGCGTCGTCGTTTTGCTCCATAGCCATCGCCGAGCTTCGACTTGACGTAGATGACATCCATCCGTTCTTGGACGCCATCAGCGCATACGCGACGTGTCTCGGCCTGCTTAAACAAGTCGGGGATGTCGGGTAGAGCGGACTCGTCAGAATCCTCTTCTCCTTCAGCGAGGGGAGGGAAACCGAGCATCGCCAAGGTGCTGGCTATGGAGCCACTCGCTGATTGGGCGGGAGTATCGACAGAAGAATTGACAGAGTCTGTGAACGGTCGTGTGCCATTGCCTCCAGGTCTGTTCCGCATCGCCTCAGCTTCAGTTGAAGCCTTGGCTGACGCGCTCTGTCTGGAGGAGGGGTACAGAGAAGGTCGGCCGTGTTTAGCAGGGCCAGAAGGGTTTGTAGATACATCTTTTCCGCGTTTACAGAGGGCGAAGTCAGATGACGATGTACCAACTTTACGGAGAATTTTTGATGTACCGGAAGAGGAGGCTGCTTCCGCTTGCCAAGAAGGAGGGAGATCAACCGCTGTTGCTTCCCCCATTGCCGACGCGATGATCGCTGTAGAGTGGAGTGGGACAGCTGCAGGTCGCGCTGCCCTTTTTGTTGGCGGTGCGGTCGAGTTGAAAGTCATAGGTGCTTTTGTTGTGCCAGATGGAGGTTCTTTCGGTGTTACACCTGATGCAGGCTTCGTTACAGTAGCTGGACAACCGTTGTCCGCAGCAACTGAGGGGGCTTTGCCAGAAGCGGCGGAATCAACAGCGGTTTCCGAGCCCGATGAACTGTAGATCGCAGCAGCTGGCGAATTTAACTGGGAATGTGCTGCTTGACCTGTCTTTTGGGTAGTACCGCTTCCAGTGGCAGATGATTTGCCCGATGACACTAGCTGACCTCGTCTCTTAGCGAAAAAGCGAATTGGAGCTTTGACCTCATTCCCATGGCTGCCACGCTGCTTCTTGGCGGGCGGTACCCGTGATTGCAACGGACCAGAAGAGTCTGAGTCATCATCGGATTCCTCGTCCGAGGAATCCGATTCCGTACATGCTCTTTGGATGTCGTTCTTGCGGTTTGTTTGCGCGCTGTCATACAGCGGCATGAACCAATGAAGGATAAGAGATGCAATCAGCCTAATGAGCATACTGCGATACACTGAACCGACCCTCTATGGCAGTCGATCTTTGAACAAAGGCCTACTCACACGTCCTCGTCCGTTCTCTTGCGTTTGCCCTTGCCTTTGCCTTCACTGTCGGCATCAGTGGTAGCCGGTGGAGCTTCCGCCAACTTCCACTCCAAGCGTTGCACGCGTTTCCGCATGTGCTCGATGTGCACTTCGCTGGCCTTGAGAGACTTGATTTCGGAAGTAAGTCGCTGAAGCTTCCCATCTCGTGCTTGATCAGCTTGTTTATTAGCACGCTTGCACGCCCCATGCTCCTGGATCAGCTCGTCTAGATCACGCCTGAGTATTCCAATAAGCTCCTTATTTGCCCGCGAAAGCTTCTTGAGATCTGGCACAGCTTCTCCGCTACTATCGCTTTCTACTCGTTCATTGAGTCTTTCGGCTAGCCCACCGACCCTGTTCTTCAGACTTTCGACCTGATCAGAGGTGATGTGATTGACCTCTCTAACGCTTGCTATGTCTGCTGTGTGCTTGGCAAGTCTATCTTCAAATTCCCGTGAAAGTCTCTCCGTCAGCCGGGCTTCAAGGCGCCGCTCTCTGGCTTCTGCTTCCTTCCTCTGCTGTTCAAACATATCATACATTTCTCCCAGAGAGACCAAAGACTCTCGGTCGGCGTCGTCTGACCAATATGAGGCATCGCTGCGGGTCGGTCAGGGTAAGAAGGGTGTTTTCATGGGTCAGGCCCTGTGGTTATCTGTACAGCAATATGGATAGCAACCACAGCTGGGAAAGACACTCACCTGAATGTAAACACTTTGCGCTTGAAGTCTTCACTGTCGATCCAGAGCAGGACATTCAGCTGTACGACAATCAGGGCGTAGGCCGCAGTACCTACACTTTCTGCGTAACCCAGACGAAGTTCTTCAGCTTGGCAGGCTGGTTTAGTGGAGAGCACAGTCTGTCAGCGAGACGAGGACGAGTAAGGGTAGCCTGTCGATGTGCGTGACATACAGTAAAGTTGGGCTCTTCGGTGCGAATCCTGCAAGACGGTCGGAGCAAAGGTATGTGAGAACGATGAACCGCACGAACAAACAGATACAGGGGGAAGGACCCACTTGTGCCACCCAATCGCCTGGAGCGCGCTCCTCAGCTTCGGCGGCGAGCTGAGATGCCACAACCGCTCAGCGTCTGTGAAGTAGTTTATGGCTGCCTGATGGCACATGTAGCAGGCGGAGATGACGGCGTCCTGGCAGTCCTTGCGGGTCAGCAACCGCGTCTTGATGAGCTTTTCATGGAACGGCTCGGGAATCATCCAGTGCTTGATGTGGGTGGTACTGCAGAGCTGGCTGCGGGTCGACACCGTGTGCGGATCCACCGTGGCCAGCCTGACGCTGCAGAGGTCGCAGATGGCGGGTCCATGTAGCGTTTTGCGACTATATTGCGACTATATTGCCTAAAACGAGTTCGAGCGAAAACAACGAAGGTCGATCGCTAACGGAAGTACATATAGTTC